>QXVZ01009652.1:0-37799 GCA_008931825.1 Phallusia fumigata | reverse complement strand
GATATTTTATTGCAGATGGCGCAGCCACTAAAGGAACTCTGAGGACCTGCTATTAGAAGTTTACACAATAAATGTGCTTTGTGAATTCGTGTACAGGCTGGAACAAGCGTAATCGGCCTACGGAGTTGTTGCGACGCAATACAGCTTAACGACTTGTGGTGTCCAAAGAAATTACTCTCAGCCAGAGACTTTCGTCGTTTTTGTGGAAACTAGCCACGGAGTTAAACCGAACAATTTATCCTGAGCAAATATAAACGATGATGTTCTGGATACACAACACATTTAAATGTCGGGCGATTGCGTAATAATCCGAAACGCACATCAGAAGTGGTATTTTTTAATGTACGTTGATAACAAACAATAAGTCATACCTCAACATGCGATACACGTAGGCAAATTATTTTTGTACATGAATTTGGAATAGCTTTCCCGTTTTAACACGTTTTTGATTGAGACTTTATACGGATTTAAGATACAAGTAAGGCGTTATTCTGCATTTATTAGGTTTGGCCTAGCATGGCGTCAAAGAAAGAATATTAATTGATTCAAACATAACACACAAACAACACTCTTACAGTAGTGTCAGATTTTACTATGAGTCACTTTGCAAGATATTTCTGAAGACGTACATACAAAACAACTACTCGTTTAGCTTGTACAAGCTGCGCGAAATACCCGACAGAAAGTGCAGTATCAACAGACGCAGACCACCGCTATCCGTGTCTTCTGTTTGCCATAAGCAGTGGATTCAGGCTCTACGACACGTGGAAAATTCCCGAATCCTTGAGTTTATTTGTGGTGCAACGTAGGCAGAGATACTGCGGAAATTTTCAGATTAGGATCGAATATAAATCACATCAAAGCCAAAAGATAAGATAAACCAAAGCTGGTGTTGATGGAAATTGGTTCCATTATTGTTGCTGTTGCATGTTGATGAAGATAACCATCGGGTTTATATTAGTCATCCTTTATTACAAGTAACAACCACAACTTTTTTTGCTTCCTGGAACCAGTTGTTGTCCTAACATTTTTCTTAAAACAGACAACCGTTAATTCTGAAAAGTTGTATGAAAGTCTGTCTGGATTTGTCGACACGTCTATTCGTGCCAAGATCAACGCAAGATATTCACGTTGCATAACCGTACACAGAAAGAAAAAAACGTGGAAGCAGATCACAAAACGCGCAAGCCGCCCTTAAACCTCGCACGTTAAATATTTTGCAACAAACATAAAGTTTTGTAGGACGGCTAATTTATTTCTCTCAGAATATTAACGTCGATGTTCGGTACGTTTTAGGTTACACTATAATCGAAGTCCTCCATCAGTGCCCAATTTTAGCAATAAAAATTTATTTATACTCCCGCCAGAACATGTGCTCATACTAAGTTTGTGATTAAATGTCGCTGTTAGTTTTAACTTTTAGCGACTAAACGTTTTTCACGATTCCTTCACCCGCGGGTAAGAATGTATACAGCTAACCCCTGCACCAATATTCAATGCCCAAAAAAGCCAAATCTGCATGTACTTTAACTTCTCTGAAGACAAAAAAACGTGAAATAGCGTTTGCGCGGTCACGCCAACACGCAGCGATCAATCAAGCCATGACCGCACCCCGAAGCATCAACATACTCACCACGGCTGTCGTGCAGGTCCAACGTGCACGCTGTGCCCTGCACAAACCGTGCTAACCCATGGACCGGCACGCATGCACAGCACGGGGACGGTACCACCAGGCTCGCCTTGACACAGGTGATCATCGTGCAGGTTACCAGACGTGCACTTGGTACAGACGACCGCCCTGGCCCTGCAACGCACGATCATGAGATTAAACCGACGATGGTGTCGCTGGAATGGCGGGAAGGGAAAGGGCGTAAAGGCGTTGATTACACAAGGCTGGTGTGGCTGTAAACATGCAAACTGTATAGCGGGTGCAAATCAGAGGCTTATAAGACGATGATCTGACACGTCTTTGCGGATGGCGGCACTTGAACGCTGAGGTTACGCCCTTCGCGCCTAGTGTCGCAAATAGTTTGCTCGTAAAGATCGCGACACCTGCAGCGGTCGGTCGGTTGTCGCTGCGCCAGTCGTACACCGCTGACAAACCGTTCCCAAGAACCTGTACTGCTCCTCCTGAACGGGCGGTTTTGCAGAAAACGCTACAAAGATAGTAGGAAACTGTAATTAATGACCACACTACAAGGTAACATAGCACAATTCTGTCGCTTGCAGAAGCTGCGAAGCCCAAAACGGGCACCTTTAAGGTTGTTTCAAATTCCTTCACATACCACTGAGGAAAGTTAAAATAGAGCAAAAGTTTCCACCGCTCCCAGATGGGATTTTTACCATGACACAACAGACAAGAGGCCGATGTTGGTGATAAAAGTTTTCTTTAATTACGCGCACAGCCGCGGTCGCGGGTTTCGGTTCTCAGAAAAACTCTGAACTTGGTTTTGTTTTTCGTTAGGACAGTTTACCCTGGCAACCTTAATCTGAAAATTCCTTTGCTCTCGGTAGACAGCATCCGATGAAAAGTCTCACAGAAAACATTCCTCAGATATAAGAAATACTTGTGGCCATCAAAAACATGGTTGGCCTGAAAGCACTCAGTTGTTGACAACGGGTGACGGCAAAGTTTGGGTTGTGCGCAAACAATGTGACGAAGACGGAAATTCGCGAAAACCACCGAAGTTATTTGCTACGTCACGGCTGTCGGGCGCTCACGATTTTCGACGAATTAATTTTCGCCGCTCGCACCGACCGTCGCAGGCCACACTGTTGGAATCTTACGTCACGTCGGCGGCGGGGAAGTGAGTGCACACGGCAAGTTGAAAGCTGTGAAACATGATTACCATACATGGAAATAGTTTTGATGCGACGGTAAACTGTTTTCGTGGGATGATATCGGCCTGCATGCTACCACGTCACTGTATGCAAGCTATGCATTCGAAACAATATTTTATTCAAACAAAAGCTATGCATTCGAAACAATATTTTATTTAAACAAAAGCTAGGCATTTCGAAGCAATATTAAAACGCATATGAAGGAATAGTATAGAATATCATCTGCAGCTTGCTCTTCTGGCAAATATATTTTTGGTTCCAACGTTTTCGACTAGCAAAACAGAATCGATTTTGACCTCAAACTGTATGTTTCAAACAACTACGAGTTTTTCACGCTACTACGCCGCGCTTTTGCCTCCAAACACAAAACCTGCTGTCAGACAACAGTAAACAACATCATCGGCAGTACACAATAATTTTGCAGGAGTTTTTGCAAACGCGTTTCGCGGCAAACAAGTCCTGCTGGAGAGCAAAACAACTTCAGCGCGTCTTTGCGCAAGCCACTGCGAGATAACTATCGGACACGTTGAGAACTCGACGGAACACAGTTTCGTGTCGTGCGGCACGCTTCTCGATCGATATCAGGGATTAGAAGCCAAGCGCCAATAAAAGTCAGTTCAAGATTCGATCTTTAACTGTCTGGTGCCAATTTTCGTGGTTTGTTGCCGAAAACACTACTCGGACATCGCTGCTTTTGGAAGCAGTGTTTTTCCGACTGTCGAAAATATTCCCCTTTTGACGGTGGCATGTACTTGCATTGTGATGCTACATACATAGAGATGATTTAATCACAAGAGCATGCTCCTTATCTACGTTTTGCTTGTTTTGTGCAACGGCGTGAGTGATATCTGGAATTTTTACCTGCAGTTGCTGCGTAAAAAAATGCCTGACGGAATTTCGCAAGTCAGAGCAATGCCATGTTTGTATGCGAGTCGGACTTGAACGGCCGCGCCCTAAAACGTAGGTTCATATACTGACGTGTATATTAAACTGAAATATACATACGGAACAATACACAAAATAAGAGACCAACAGGCCCAACCTGTTAGGCAACTGTATTGAGTATGTAGAATATACATTTTCAAATAACCTCCGTATTTCAGCCAGTAGAAGGGCGTGGCGAGAAGAAATCAACAAAAGTATGTTGGTTCCGTTTTTTGTGTAAAAGGCTTCAAAGGAAATCCTCTACATTCTTAACAGTAATGGGTTTCGTTCTGGTTGCAAATTTGAAGAAAGTATTTCGAACTAAAATCTCATCAGCAAAAAATGTAGTTTGATATAAATAAACTTCGCCAAAATGGCATCATCGATTTTGTTTCAGTTCGGACCAAATCTTCTTTTATTCAACGAATTCCAGACATAGTTATGACTGTGGGACTCCGAGTGTCGAAACCGTGCTTCTCGTACATTTACAGGTGCAAAAGATAATAATGCCAGAGAAAAGTTTATGGAAATGTCAAAAACATGTTTCTGTGATACACTTTTAATTATCTAGACTTGGTTTTCAAGTGGTCTAAAATTTAGACACAAGCAATCGTTTTTGCGACGTCGTAGGTGTTAATTCCTTCGAACTGTGTCTAGTTCTGTCAGTTTCGGCTGCAAATAGGCTGAAGCTGTGTGGCATTGATTTCATCGGACATAATTACAAAGACAGGCGTTGAAACTCATTAAATGACTCACAGCGTTTGTACATGCAACAATGCGACGCGAAAAACCTAAATGTCGACCAAGTGGTTTGCCAAGAATTTGAAATAGTTTGCAACAAAAAGCGAACGTGATCGTAGGTCCGATTAGGTGCGTTTCAGCGCAAGTTTTTACGATTGCTATTTAAAGATTACTTAAAGACCTATTTCAGATTACCTTGACGTGACGTTCTTGCCATTAGCAATTTGTTTCAACTGCTCGGAGGCAAATTCCTGTTGATCTGGCCGTCTGTCTGTTTTTAACTCAACAGATGCATTCTAAAAGTAGACACACGATCTTTGAGACATCGCTGCACCTAGTTTTTTATGCGGGCGTGACGAACTGTTTCGATGAAGTTTGTGTAAACTATGAATAGCGAGAAGGTGCTGAAGCAAAGGTGAAGACAGTCTATCTTGATGGGAGTGCCTGACCAAGACGGCCAGAGTGTCGTTAACAACGATGCTCTACGCCCCAAAAGTGAATACCCAAAGTTCAACAACAAATAAAAACCACACGACATATAACTATAAGTTTAAAGACCTTTTTTGTGAACAGAATTAGGGAGTGTCAGTAGGCCTTGCTACCTCAGAATGAGATACCACACAATACAATATAACCGTGTAGACTAAACAATTAAAAAGGTGACTGTGGCTTAACCGGATGTGGTTTAGTTTTGAGGCGATTCTCTGGACTTTATTGGGCTTGTTCAATTAAACAACGTCGCCCGTAAGACCTTATCATCTCTGTGGAATACGAGCTACTACATGGTACACAAACAAACGTTATTGGAAAAGCTTAAGATTTTCTCGTCACGGGGAAATACAGCTTGAGCATGTCAACTCAATGGTAGGCCTGTGTAAAACTAAGTAGGTTTCTGACAACATAAAAGGGTTGGTCAAATAGATCTAAAAGTGACAAACATTATTGCCTTGCATCAAAAACCCCTTACCGACTATCAAGCGCTCATTGTCCTGAATGTACGAGGATATAAATGGCGAAACAACCCTCAAATTTAGAAAAATCAAAGTTTCTTTTCAACCGACCAGCAAAAATCGCAATGAACAAACAGTAACTTCTTGTCTGGCAACGTTTCACAGCAATTTCAAAGAGTTCATTTGCTGCAAGTAAGGACATTGAGCCTTGCCAAAACGTGGCCTTGGACAAACGCCATGATGAAAATAACTGCGCATTGTCAAACAAATAAAGAAAAAGCTATTAGGAAATAGGTCAGCTCCAATCAAAAACCGGATTGACGCATTTAAAGAAACAAAACGATTTTCCTTAAACCCCCTAACGACAAACCCGGGCGTCACTTCACGACACTTGCGTGCGAGCAGAGAAATGCGAGATTTCGGTTGCATGCGCGCAATCCCTGTGTGTGACGTATCCGATACATGCAAAGCATGGTAATGTGCGCGGAAAGGCGCTGCTTGGCAGAGCCCACATCACGACTACCTTTTATGTCGCAACAGGAACGCCGAAAAATTGATGATAGCCGCACCAACAACTTGCTGAAACGTGCAACAATTACCCGTCAATGGATCAATTTGGCAAATTTTAGGGGGTCTGCATCAATCAAAAGGTTTGAGCCTGACGCACCTTTAGAATTTTGTTTTATGACGAATGAGGCGCTAAAAACGCCTTTGCATGAAGCTTTCTGGATGATAAAAAAAATGGAGTTGCATTGATGAGCATTCAGTTTTAGCAAAAAATGTTTAAATATATTATTCCCGTCGGGCATAAGACTAATCCTTTTGCGGTCTCGTGGCAAATTTTATATTTGATATTCCACATCAAATTTTAATCACTGGAAAAATCATTGAGTTATGAAGTCATTGCGACAAGAACACTTATATCAGTGTTACGTGCAGAAAAGGCGTTTTTTGATGGTTTCATTTGCCTGTCATACTGCGCACGTGCTGCAGAAAACGAACATGAAATTTTTACAATGACTTTGCTGAAATATTTGCTTTGATCCTGCAGGTGTTTGGTGACGCTTTCCTGAGAATTATTTCTTTTGTAGCTGACAACAACTGTACCCATTACAATCAAATCAAACAACCTTATGGTTTAAATGCGTGATGAGAGACTTTCTCAATCCGGATTTTTATGTAGGGATTGCTGCTGTAGGGTGAAATATATACATAGCACATTGGCAAGGAGAGAGTTTCGCAGCGGTGCATTGCGGGATCTTTTCGCAAGTAATAGAAAGACCTCAAGACCCAGGCAGTGCCAATTTTAGTTCGAAGATCATCGCGCTAATGTTTGTCAAATTCCTGCGACAAAAACATGTAAATTTCACTGCTTCCGCAAAGGTGCGCAAACTCTGCACCACTGCCGAACTTGGAAAGGTTATCCATTTTCGAGGTCCTTCTCCGATCACAACATTCGCTTCGCTGGTCGACGGCGGAAACGGCGCCCGCGGGCGTCGGGCCGCTTTTCAGGAGGAAAAAGGACGTGGTGGCAGGGACCCGTTTGACTTTGTCACGTGGTTTCGCTGACGGGTATATAAGCTCGGTTGCGAGCTTCGTGACTTCACAAGACGGTCAGGACGAGCCGAGAAAGGGCCCAGTGGGGCAAAAAGGAATCCAGGAGTTTCGCTTACAAGTTATAAGAAGCAAGCGTTTTGCTAAAAAATACTTTCAAATTTATGCCAGACGTTGGTGGAGGTTTTTTCTAGGAAGATTTGTCGTTTGACTGATAATAACCAACTGGTACATTGTCGTTTCGCAGACGCGACTTAGCAGAATATACAATTGAAAACACTAACTGTCTGAAAGAAACTAAGATGGAAAAGTTCACCGCAGCAGCACTACTTCTTTTGACTGTGGTACAACCACTTATCGGTAAGTTCGCATTTTGTTGTGTTGCGGGTAAACCTAAATCTTGCGACACAAACCAAAATCCACCACGGCAGCCGCACGACCATAAACCAACCAAGGTGAAACAAAGAATCTGTGAAAGTGTGTGAAATTCGCGCGTCCATCTTCGAGTGCTTCATCCGAGGTGTCGAAGGCGCGACACGTGCAATTATTGCGACTTAGCTTCGACGTGGCCATATTGCATCAAACCGGATTACCGACCGAATGCGAGGCTTGCGTGAGGAGGTAGCGAGCGATCAAGGCGCGGTCAACCAGTTTTAAGTGGATATTTCAGATTTACGGTGTCGGTTTGAGTTATTTATAGTCGCCTTAGCGATGTTGTTCTTGACCGTCGACATGCGTTGTTCGATAACTATAAACGTTTGGCGGTCTATAGTGATTAATAATACTTGGGTTAATCCTTGACGTTTAATAATCTGACAGCATACCTCTGTAACCGAAGCGTGTGGGTGGAACAAACCAACTGTGAGTCAGCAAAACGGATCCTTGATTAGGGTAAAGTCTTACCATGATCAGACAATATCAAGCCCCAAAAAGCTGAACACGTTTGGCAGCGATCGTGACAATTCAATTATTAGCGAAAAATCCTTTATTTCGGATAAGATATGACAAAGCGGTAGCTGATCGGAAAGCACCTGGCCTTCTGTGTGATGCAATTCGTAAAATCCGCTTCGACGCCGCAAGGGAATTATAACCTGAGCATAGAGATCAACATTCCCTTTCGCCTCAGCTGAAGTTCACGAGGTTTTATCGATAAACAGCTATCAATCCGCTCGCCACGTTCGTGACCAGAATACCGAGAATTTTTCTTGCCCAATCAAGATGACTTTAACATAGCGTTTTTTAGCACGTCGATTTGCTCCAGTGCGTCAAAGCTGCAATTTTGCTTTCACGAGGGGAATTTGTGCATTAAAGACTTGGATGATTTCTGAAGATGCGCTTTAGTCTTGTAATTACATGAACGCCCGTTGTGCAATCATTACATACTCGTACGGTATTGGCCATTAGTCCAGAATGTCGCTTAAATGCTAGCACCACTAAAGGCAACACTAATTGCAAAACAGCCGCAAAGCGATTTCGAGTAATGACATTAAGCTTATAACTGCATTAAAACTGACCTTACTTGACTTTTCTTTAAGGAGCGCCAACTCAGCCCTCTGCATCCCGCACGCCGTGCCTTGATCGACACCGTCAAATAAGCATCGAGCTGCAGGAGAATAACAGGATCGTAAGCGAGCCTGAATACATTCCTGAATGCGACGACAGCGGCCGATTTTGGATGGTAAGTGACGGATCAAGTAGCCGACAATGTAATCCGATACACCACGGTAGATTGAGACGGCGTTAAAGCCTACGCACGGGTTGATGCAATGCCAAACCGGCTTTTGCGGCCGCACCGTTGCGATGGTGTTTTCCATGGGCCGCTTTTCCAAAAAGGGATTAGAATGGGTAGAAGGTAATGCGGGATAAGTTTACCGCGGTGGCAATCTTTGACGTCGACATGGAACGAGAATTACCTAAAATGGATAAACGCGTAGGAAACGAGGTTTAAACGGCTACATAAGTGTAATCACCACCAAGTCTAATTTAATCCGGTGTTATAACTTGGATGAACATTAATGAACAGAAATAACGCTTCTGTGTTTGTTCCAGCCTCAACAATGTTCCTACAAGGACATGGGTTACTGCTTCTGTGTTGTGCCTGAAACGGGTGCGATTATAGAAAACACGGTCTCCCATTTCCATTCCAGAGAAAGCCTTGACTGTGGTGAGTTACCATTTTAATATTTTTACTTTTTTGTATTTTATGTTAAAACCATCTGCATGCGCTTTGCTTTGCACCAAACTAACATCAAACCTATTTTCGTCTTTCCAACTCGCAGTGCTTTTTTTTGCTTGATTTTGCATGACGTTTTGCGCTCGGTGAACTGATGACACACCGCGGCATGATGTCGGATGGAGGGAAACACTTCTGGCATGATTTCTCATCAATCATTTATCCAGCACTCACTCAATTTGCATGCAACGCTAACCACGTAAAACAGCATGTAACCTTTAGCCACTCTTATTTTTCACAAAGTTTAATTAATGGAATGCCCGGAAATTTTAGTTCCAAACTGGCGCCGGTGCCGGAAGAATTTAAGGCAGTTACCTCTAATCACCGCCGACACGCACACGTGTGTCATGCAAGTAACTGCATACAAAGGCATGCGCATCTCCCAGCTTTTGCTACCTTATCCAAATCGGCCATCACGATTTTCGTGCAATGACACATGTGTCAAGTTGCCAGCGCTTCTGTGCCGCGGTCGTCTTCAGTTCACCGATGTTTAACCTTTTTCCGTTCTTTTCTCTCATGTAAAGTTCCCACAGCTCTTGCGAACGACACCCGCCTCTGTCAGCTGCGACGAGACGAGTACCTTGCCTTCCGACGCCAATTCAACGAAGTGACCGGCAACATCTTCTACTATTATCCCGACTGTGTGGAGGACGGTTCCTTTAAGGTATGAAAAGCTTACCACCCTACTCTTTGCAAACAGTTCTGCCCCCCGATAATTTTGCTAACGTCTTTGCAAAATATTTTTGATTGGACGAGGTATACACAGACTGATGTTAAAAGGGTATTTCGCATTCGCAAGCTCTAAAATATAACAAACATGTAAAAATATAATGCAGTCATCCGATTCATTGCGCCTGTTTAGGAAAAAATAGTCACCCAAGTAGGATTCCCCCAATAATGTTACTTTACGTGCCCTTCGTAGCGTGCTGTAAAATTGTAACAGCACATATAACATTACAATTTCTACTTAGGCTCTGCAGCGAGACAGCGTTGGCTTCTTCTGTGTCGACACACAGCTCGGCACAAAGATTCCGGACTCAGAAGAAATCAGTCCCTCCTTTCCTTTGATGGAGTTTGTGTGCCAGGCTTACTCACAGCAATGTAGGTTTCCCTTGACCTTAGTCAGCGCAACTGCCATTTTTTCGCTGCGTCACCGCTGGTTCAATTTTCTAACCACGCCTTCGTGACTTTGCAGGGCAAAACTACTTGGCGTGGCTCAAGACCGCCAGAATCGTGTCATCGGACCATGACGATCACGAGGAGGTCGTGAATGCCAGCTCATGCAAGTACGTCGTGTGAAATAATTAAAACATGATAGTTTGGTGATAAAACACATTTCTTTCATGCATAAAACAAATACCAAACAAATGTTTACGAGTTATAATGTCTGGTGCCCAAGTATAATTTACACATAATGCACTTACAAACAACTGGTGATTTAACCGGCGACGACATGCCATAGCTCTGTTTAACTCTATTGTCGAACGAAACTAGTGCACAAAATAGTGTAGAGTTTGCACAAGAAGACCAAAACATTAACAGTCCACTCCTCTTTTTTCCAGATCTGGTTTTGAGTTTCTTGAATGCGGTTGCGCTAGCGTTTGCCAGCCTGGAAAAAACATGGAAGAGTTGGAAATCAACTGTGAAGAATGTGCCCCAGTTTGTACGTGTCCGGACGGTTTCTACGAACACAACGGTGCGTGTGTGTCGGGGGAAGAGTGCATGGAAGCAGAGCTAAGCGAAGAACAACACAAAGTGGTGGACACCTACGGCACAGTCTGTAAGTTAACTGACTTGGACCATTGCAAATAAGGGCATTCTGCATTTGCTTTCAACATTATAGTTTCTTTGTGTATGCAAACACTAATAAACGTAATATATTTGATGCAAAGTACGTATTTGGTATAATTGTGATAAATTAGTAGTAAAATGTTCAGACATTTTAAGGTTCTACATCCCATTTATCTGTAAACGCACGCCTGTTAGATGTTTTCTATGCCCAACCATGTGTTAAGCTACGACCTTATTATATTTGTATGTACCAATTTGAATGTTGTCTTTTCGCAGGGCGGGAATATCAGGCCGACCACCCCGACCAGATCATCGAGTCTTACCGTAAACAAACAGACGTTTTCAGTGAGAACGGCGACATGAGTGAATACGCGCCCGGTCAGGGAAACGGGGTGTCCCCGTCAGAAGAAATTGAAGAAGAGGAAGAATCCACCACAACTACCGAGGAGGGACCTGAGGAGTTACCAGAGGAAGAGGAGGAAGAAGAAGAGGAAGAATGGCCTGTGGAGCCAACGACGGATTCACTCGACGCGATAGATCTAATGGAAGCGGTCTACGTCAACGAGGAAGAGGACCCGAGCGAACCTCCGTCGTCAAGCACCGTCACTATGGATGACTACTACACGATGGAAGAGGAGGCTGACTACGATGGCACCACCACACAAGGGGTTGGCACACCAGAGAGCTTGCTTATGTTACAGATCATCCAATCAGCTGTGCGACAGCAGCAGCTCACCAACCAGCTTCTTCAAGAGGTCGGTGGCATGGCGTCGCAGCTGGCCGCCGTCCAGGAGCAAATACAGTCGGTGCTCGAAGAAGGCGAAGAGGTCGATGTGCTAACCACGATAAGGCCAGTAACAAAAGCTACCACTGAAGTCATCGAGGCCGAGTTCGAGGACATTTCTTCGCCGTTAAAGAAGTCTGGCGTAAATCCACCACCGTCAACTACTTCATAGACCGACGGTGGCGCTTTGTGCGATTCAAACTGACGAGTGCGATCTCTTGCACGGAACTGTGCTTATCGCTATCTATATGTATGCGCTGGAATCAGGGAAAACTGGCCTTGCGCCCCCGGACACTGAGGCGGCGGGCTCCCAATTGTGGTAAAGTATTGTGAATCACTGTGACGTTTTGTTATGTCGTCGTCAAGCTGTACACGCGAAATCATACAAAAAAGTGCTGCAAATCTGGTAATTTATAGCACTAAGGTACTGAATGAAACAACCTTATTGTCGACATAGACGTCAGCGCAGCGGGCGAATTTCTCGCAGCTTAAGGCCTAATCCATTCCGGAACAGCAGGTTTGGACACGTGGCAGCTCGCTGATCGCTTGCCTTGGCACATGGCCCGACGACTTACGGTTGTGCGAATGAGCTGTATATTTTATGTGCGGTGTTGCTGAACAGTTTATACATAGTGTACACACCTGCGTTCAACTGCCGATTTGACTTTGCGAACCGACGACCGTTGCTCTTCTGTGCCGCTGTGTCAAAGATTTCTTGTCATTGTTTGCTGTTGTCAATTTTATTGTTGTTTTTCGTTTTGCTGTTGTTGTTTTTTGCTGTGTCGAGCGTTTCGTAAATTCGAATACAAAGTGAAAAGGATACACCTTTGCACTGCTTGTTAATATAAAATATGTCAGAAAGCGACCTACAGTAGGACGATAAACGAGCAATGTGGTTAATAGACGCAATATGAAGTTGCGCAAGAAAGAATAAAGATTAGTATCGTCAAGCATCTTGTAAGCACATTAACAGCAGTCAAAACAACCTGTGTTTAAAAACGCCTTGAAAAATTAGCTAAGTGAGATTGAAAAAAGCAACTGAATGGAAGGCGATATTTTTGGTTAAAGCTGAATAACTACCTCAAACCAAATAAGTTATCAAGGTGTGGGCATTCCTGTAGACCTATTACCTACACGCTATACCCTGTATGGTAAAGATCTCAGACATCTCAGCACAATATAAAGGATCGCTAATGGAGATCTACCGCTACACACCATTTGCACACGTTAAACGGTTGACGTGTACATTAACGCAAAGTGCACAGGCCATTCGCGACGTGGTGTCTAATTGCAAGGGATTAATGCAGTAGATTAAATGCGATAGGAATCAAAGAGAGGTCGGCAAGTATTGACGCCTAAGTGCTAATGGCGGCTTGAATCAAGGTGGGCATATCTTGGGCTTCGCGATCCATACCACCTCACACCGCGATACGTAATCAGGACGACAGTTTGAGTGAAACGCAGATGTGAGTTTAGACTGCGGCACAAGTTGAACGGCAGAAAAAAACCACGAGGTTCACCCAAGCTATATAGAATACAGTTTCAAGATGCAGTCCAATCGGTTTGAAGGTTACAAGCTACTTTTGCTGTTTTGCCTCGCATCGGCAGCAACGGCATTCATTACAGGTATAACTGGTGTTTTTTTCATTATTGTGACGTTTGAGTTTTTTGACGCTACTACCTAAATTTAGATGCACTGGTAATCGAATGCAAAAAATCATTTAAATTTAAATCACACTTGTTTATAACAACGCGTTTCGCATGCCATGTTTTGACATCATGAAGCCTTAACGAGCACATTCCTTCGAAAAGTAAACTTCGACTATCAGAACTCGCGTTCAATGTAAATTTACAAATCGTAGAATTAATTTTAGCTGTTTGCATAACGAATTACAGCTAAGGGTTTATAATACTGTCACAATAATCTTCACGTTTGCGTTGAAACGGCAAAATAATGCTTTAATTTCATGCGAATATTTATTTAACTACGGCCCCGCCCATTATTAACATCATCGCAAACCCGAATGACAGTAAACCGGTTTGCAAATGCAGCCAAAACGTGGGACTTTCTGATGGCAATGCAGTTCAGTTCGGTCGTAATCTGGCAGCGGCCAAACCGCAATTAAACCACATAAGCGTGCCACATTATATCAACGGCGTTACGTTAACGCTGCATGCAAATAGGATTAGATAATCTTTGAAGGCAATAGGCCTCACTGAATCGAAATCTGTTGCTGGTACATACACGCACAGCAGGGACCACATGCAATTCGGACGAGCAGTGCTGATCCGTTGTGGCCACAAATGGCTTCGCGATGAGTGTGTATGATTCAACTGCAAACACTCCGGTGCCGACCTGCGGCAAAAACGCCTCGCTAGAAAATTAGTAAGACGATTTTATCGCAACCGAAACATCGTCCGTCCCGATATTTCGTCGGTTTGCTTGGTGGTATGCACACGCAAAACATGGTAATTAAAGTAGAACCCTAGGCGTTTCGCGTTTTAAGGGTAAAAAGTACATCGCACATGGGAGTGAAAAATCTTGCCCTTCTATACAGAAGTTACACAGCCAACCAGGAATATGGTTAAACAGAAAATCTGAATTTAAACTTTTAAAAAATATTTTAGTCATTCTTTATGTGCATGCATGAAAGCAAATCGAAAAACTCATTGGCTTAACGTCACACATTGTGGAAAGATGTATCTTGATAATAAATTCCACAAGTCTAATTTAAGGAAACTACGCACAGGTGTTGTTTACAACTTTAAGTATCAAGACCACACAAGTAACCGAGTAACCGGTAATTTGTCTCAAAATAGAAAAGTCGATTAAATAGAAGTGTGGTTTGGAGGCAAAGCAAAACAGATAAGTAACCGCTGCTTCTACACAACACGTTTTGGAAATTTTAAAATATAACGTGTGTAGAATCAAAACAGATTTAAATTATAAACGGTTGAGTTACGTGAGACAGTATTTTTAAAAGCCGCGTCGCTTCAACACCCTAAAATGTATATATATAGGGCATATTACGCAATAATCCTACAAACGCAAATCTCCCAGTAACAAAATCTGCATTTTAATTATTCAACACGAAAAATAAATTATGTTTAGGTTTCCCACAAATATGTCCCTGTACCGTTAATCATGAACGAAACAAAAATAAATACGCGTACGTACATTGGTCATAAATTCACCGAATAGGGTCACGCACACTAGTTACGTTGAGCTATAAAACGACCAATTATCACATAAGCTAAAGATCTATGACAATTATCATTTGCATTCAGTGGTTATTTGGCATCACTAGCCCCACGAAATGCAACGAACAGTTTGAACATGGTTGTTCGGCGCGGTCGTTCTCAAATTGGCAGTTTGTTTGACGCCAGATCATGATAACGGCGCGCAAAAGCNAAAACTCCACGGGCATATTACCATTTGGTTATTTTTGACGATACAAAGTTTCGTTTCCCTCTGAATGTTGGCCCAAATATAACTTTAGACCATTGTTTCGAACACGAAAACACCAAAACTTTCTGACAAACACTCTGCACTACACAACACACCATGTTTGATGTGCTATCAGTGTCCCCGAATCTGGTCATACACAAAAACACACATATTGTGTGGGTCTTTAGAAGCCACAACATATTTTACTTAAAACCAACGTATCGTAATATCTGAAAAAGTCTTGTTACCAAACAAAATATATGAAAGAAAAAGTCTATTTTGTGCTATCAGGCCGTTTGCGAGACAAAAACCTTTAAAAAAAACACAAAAATCATCACTTCGATTGTCAACAGGTGGGTGTGGTGCAATACAGCAGTTGTATCAGACCCCACGTTTTTCTCAATCAATACTTTGACGTGAAAGCGCTCCAGAACGCCATCATGCACATCAAATACGAGGGCAAAGGAACCGCTGCGGGGCGCGCGCTCAAGTTTGCAGCGAAACGAATGTGAGTGATTTATTTTGCAACTAGAGGGAAAAGCACAAGAAATCTACCATTTTGTTCATAAACAATGAACAGAACAAGATAAAAATTGAGGTTGTTTACGCTTTTCACTGTTCTACCCCAGCGTAATGACATAAAAGGAGATGCAATTCGTAGAAATATTATCTAAAATATTTGGGAAAAGAATATTTTTTTAATTGCTTTTCAAAAGTTAGCAAAGAATTTCGTATGTTTACCTGCAAAACCACACAAAAACATGACAAACCATGAAAACAACGTAGGTTCAGCAAGAGAAAAGGGGCCAGGGATCTGAGCACTGGAGTTCAAAGGAAGCTGATCCTCATTACTGACGGGAAGTGGTCATCACGTGATGAGGTCCGTGACGGAATTCGAGAGCTGGAAAATCTCAGCGTGGAAAGATATGCGATCGGGGTAGGAGTATAGTAAAAAAAAACTTGGGTGGCGGGAAGTAAACAATTATCGGGTCCGGACGGAAGTTGAAACAAAGATTTCATGTAAACATAGTTTTTAAAACAAGTTCAGAATCCTTACGCTACAGCATTTTGCGTTTGGATAACCAACCTAAACACTTTTCGAAATAATAAATATGTTTGTTTACTACAGATAGGTCGAAGCCTCCGCAGTGTCGAACTTGGACTCCTGACCTCAAAACCGACCTCACCTTATGTCAACTACATTCATCACTTCAGTGAACTTGACAGAGTCGGAAACAACATTCTAAAAAGAATTTGTACAGGTGCGGGTAGATGACATGATACAGGCAATAGATGCAATAATTGTCTTTTTACAGCAATGATAAAGCTCATTATGTATGAAAAATACGAAAACATGTAGAGATTTTGTAGATGTCGCAAAGATTGGTAGATTGTGTGTATTTAAGTTTTATGTTCTAATTTGTGCAATGGTTGTACAAAAATACACAAGAACAATGTTTGTCAACAACTTCCAACTTTAATGAGCGTACAAGCTGTGTATTCCATTTCGTTTGTCTGCTTTACAGATCGGTCATGTGTAAACGCCAACGTCAAAAAACATGGACTATCAGGTAACACAAAACTGACAGTGATGTACCATGGAAAATAGTATTAAACTCAAAACGTTTAGGATTTGACTTACTGAAGTCCCTGAATATGAAGCAACAGTCGGGAGTTTCAGCAACAACAGGAAGCAAAGGGGATATCAAAGCGTTCGAAATCGGACCACAAACTGCGCTGCAAATATTTCCTGCAAGGTAAGATTTGGTCATAATATCCTTTATTTGCATATGAAGCAGGCTGGATATTTTGCAGTTTGCTCTTTCCCAACAATCTGCCACGTCAGTTCGCAATCACTTCAACGTTTCGAATGAACGAGTTAACTCCAAATGAAAACTGGTCAATAGTGGAGTTTCGTCGGCCGTCAGGTGACGCTCTTGTGTCGTTACGCGTCATCGGTTCGAAGAAGCCGAAGCAAATCCATTTGGTTGCGGAAGACGAACACAAGCAACAACAAATTTACAAATTTAAAGGTAATCAAGAACCATTAACCAGATTAAGCCCGAGAAATATGTGGTGCAATTGGCATTTACTGCGAAGAATTACAATGAAAACAAACTGTCTTCTATTTTATATCATATGCCAGTTTAAAATGAGGCGAATATTTATTGGTAACTTGTAACACTGACCGGTTGTATAGCTTCCGTGCAACGACTCCGACAATGCTTGATTAGAAATTAAGCCATCACAGCAATACAACAATACAGCCAAACAATCGGTAAAAATTTGTCCAATTTGTCTGGCAGGAAGCGACAAACTTTTTCAAAACGGTTTTCACAAAGTTTCGCTTTTCGTCACACCGACGCAAGCAACCCTAGCGGTCGACTGTACACTGATCGGTCACGTGACACTCGTATACCCGGCAATCCTTTCAAACTCCGATGGCCCCATCGTTGTTGCGAGAAATATTAAAAGCGACGACAGTGTTGTGGTGAGTATTACCAGGAGTACGTGATCTGTCCCTAGGGGTTGCGATGACGGTTGGTTCGTTGTTCGGACAAAAGAACAATGTTCAGTTTTGGGAAATTACAAGTGGGTAGGACAAATGGTTGGTGATTTAAAAGAGTCCCGAAAAAGGGAAAAAGGGTTAAGAATTACTAACGTAAACATACTTGCAATTGACGTTTATTAACAAATTTAAATCTTTTGTTGCACATAAATTAAAATTGCGTACCTTCCGAACCAATACATTAAGCCAAGCAATGAGAGACACACTGACTAAACATAACTGTTTTTGTAGTTATATGTTTTCTGTTAATCAGAAAGTGTGATGACAGGTGGACATACAAGATCTCGTGATCTGGTGCAACGCTACGTACGAAGTCAACTCCGATCAACACTTTAATTGCTGTGGCCTTCCTGGGCAGGTAACAAAACTATTCAGTAAACGTCACTATATGAACAGTGTTCAATAGCTCCGAAACATTGTTAGGCAGATTAAAAATCAAAATAAATGTAGGATAAATGCTAGAAATTAAGAACCAGCGAATGTATCAATTGGAAAACCAACCACACACACAACCTCACAGGCAAATCACAAATAGGGCCGAATTTAAAAAGCTGAGCATAAATTTATCAACAAGAAATTTTTTGAACGAATCTAGGCTCTACCCACGCAGACACGGTCAGACGTTGTTGTGGCCTCGAATGACCTGAAACAGAATTTTCGCAACTGCGCGCTGGTTTTGGCACCAAGCCCATGGTCATTCGGATCGTAAAACACATACATGAGATTGGCATTAACCGGAGCCTATAAAACGCGAAGGCCCCAACGAAGAAACAGCATAAGGCAGCCAGTGCTCTAAGAATATTTAGTTTCGTGGATAGACTGTAGCAGCAAACAACTTAGGATAGGTACCTGCAGTTTGCTATGAATGAACTCTATTAGTTAAATAAAACATGTGTGACAAATCAGAACGAAAATATTTTCGAAAATGAGGCAATCATCGTTTTTTTTGCAGTTAGACAAGATAAGCATAATTCTTTAATTAACTTAGCAAGAAATTTTTTTTACTTGGGCGGTGCTGTTAATTGAATGGGCATGATGAAATGCAACATTCTGCTGTTGTTATATGGATTTCTGTTTTTTCTCCTGTCAGGAGTAAGTTATTTTCCAAATAATTGACCTATTTTAATATTTACAATAGATCTACTATGCTAGAGGTATCTAATAGCCGTTGTTGGAATCAAACATGATTGACTTTTAAGTAGCCTTTTTTTAAAAGAAAAACTAGACAAATTAAAACTGCTTCTGGGTTTGTCGCCATTTAAAACGTCGTTGGACGTGACATTTATTTTTAATGTTGTTTTAGTGCGAGGCCAAAGCATCGAATAATATTCAACAACAAAGCACCGGAAGCAATTCGAACAGACAAGCAGAGACAAGAGTCATTCCTAACCAACGCCGTGAGTTTAACAGCAACCCAGCGGCAACAAGGCCCAATGCGATTTCCAGCAGAAGAAACCAAAACCAACACACGTCTAGCAATGTTAGGGTCTCCGGACCACACGGCATCAATGCTAGCCCCAACCGTGGGGTGGCCCCAGACAGAAGCCCACCGGGCCACAGCAGAACAACGCCTATCGACAGAGATTCACGGATCCAGTTACCTGCTCCTAGGCCACGCCAGGAAACCGTCATAAATGTTGTGCCAAGACCCAGTACACCACCACCCACTGTACAGAGTGTTCCTGCAATTGATGATTGTCCGCGTTTACCCGGGCCACCAGGACCAAGGGGAATGCGTGGTCCAAAGGTTTGTTTGTGGTGGACAATTTTAAAAATTCACTCGTGTTTTTAATTTTTAAATTCCATCTAAATCCATAACATTAGGAATGGGTTAGAAATATCTGAACCTCCAACAGCAGCCATGTCTACCAACGATCACTATTTAATGCACTGAAACTCCCGAATTTCAGAAATCCTAAAGTGACTGACAATATAAGCGAAATATTTTGTCCTTATACTTGTTACTGATTCTGGCAGCATTTGAGACTGTTCTTTTAAATTTCGAAATTTTTAAATTTCGACAAGTTAATTTTAAAATTCATTAGCGTATCGCCCAAGAATATGGTGTAAGTTTAGGTGTCTAGTGAGAGAAACGTTGTAACCGCTTACGCTATGATTCCAGGGACATCACGGCGATACTGGTGAAGTAGGAAAGATTGGGCACACAGGCACACCGGTAAGTGACCAACAGGCCTTGTAGTATCTAGTATCAAATGTTTCGGCATAAACCAATGCAACTTGATGTTTCCAGGGAATTCCTGGAGCCCCAGGCGCAAACGGTCCACGAGGCCATCAAGGAAACAGGGTAAGTGCGGTACATTTATCGTTTTCGGAACACCATGGGTTTCACGGAAAAGTCAAGATGGTGGAGTGGTTGGGGGAGTGTAGTTTTTTTGGCTTTTGCCAGACCAACAAAGTTAAGCGGCATTGATCAAACACAGTAGAAACCGATGGGTGGAATGCCAACTTTTGAAAATCGAAATTCAAAGGATCGAGGGGAACCTCAATGGAGCAAGTAGCTATAGACTTGGACTCGTGAACAAAACGTATTCTGGCGTTGTTCTATGAACAAATACCATGTAGAAAGTATGCAGCAAAATTAACTATAATGCTTGTTTGTGCCTTTAGGGTGAACCAGGCCCACAAGGTCACAGAGGACACAAGGGATCGCCGGGAATACAGGTATATTAACAACAGTTGCAAACCTGAAAACTGGATCTTCAATTTATACAGCAAGAAGTTTGCACACAAAATATAGTAGTAACAACACAACTACAAACCTTTTCACGACAGGGAGATATGGGACCTGTTGGACCGAAGGGAGAAAACGGGATGACTGGTCCAGCTGGAAAATCTGGCATGCCTGGTCCGCGAGGACGTCAGGGAGCGCCTGGAAAAAAAGTAAACTATTTAAAAAGAGTCCAAACTTAAAAGTACTTAACGGCAACCTTGGTATAGAAAATAATCGCACCACCGTGACACAAAAAATGCGGTTGCAAAACTAATTACAGCAATTGATTCAAGAGTTATAAGCGAAGAATCTAAAATCAATAACTGATAAAAAAAAATCCCATGTTATAGGGGCCGGAAGGTGAAAAAGGAACTGATGGGGTTGAAGGCCAAGCAGGAAACCCGGTGAGTACAAGGGATTGAACGTTAAGATGTAACACAAAGATTTCTAACTACGTTGGTTTGTCACAGGGAGCCCCAGGCAAAAGTGGCAGACCTGGCGGACAAGGACAAAAAGGATCGCCGGTAAAAATAGCCGTCCTATACGTTAAAGACAATTCCACATAATTTTTGTCTATACCCGTAACTATTTTTTTTCACAACTTGTGTTACAGGGAATTGTGGGACTGCGCGGTCCACGCGGACACAACGGGAAGCCTGGAATTCAGGTTTGTCTTACAAGAAAGAATTAAGCCACCAAGGCGTATCGCGCACAGGGTTGTATACAGTTTACAGAACCCGAATGGAGGTTTTATTAGAATATTGAACAGATGTAACGCAATATCGCGTTTTGGGGCCTATTAAGTTTATAGTTAACTGGATACACAACGCTTTAGGGACATTAGTATTATTGAACAGTACTTTGTTAAACTGCAGGGCTTCCCAGGTCGCGCGGGCGAGACAGGACCAAGAGGAGAAAGAGTAAGTTACCGCTGCACTGCTAAGATAACAAACAAATAATTACCAATCTGACAAAATAATTTTGTACAGGGCTTGCCAGGCCTTCGTGGAAAACCAGGACCAAAAGGAGAGACAGGCGAACCGGTAAGCAGATAACATAACATATTATGGCATTTTTGTTAAAAGTAGACTAAAATAAACAACATTCGGTTTCACTAAGCAGGCGCTAAAAGTTTTTCTTTTGCAACACAGGGAAATGTCGGTACAGATGGGCCGCCTGGACTCAGAGGAAAGCCTGGTAGCAAGGTGTGTAAACAAATCCACTAGGTATTTAAAATGTGCCTTTTGTATGCGTGTCTAGCGTCGTTTTTCTTTTTCACAGGGAAAGGACGGTCCCTCTGGAGACATGGGGCCGCGTGGTGATCAAGGAGCACCGGTAGGAAAACGTTTGGTCGCACAGTGTCGCTGTTGACCAACAAACACGAGTTTTCAGTGACGCATCTTAAGACGACATTCTTGTTCACGTTTTAGGGTGAAAAGGGATCTTCAGGGCTCCGTGGAAACCCAGGAAGACCAGGAACTTCCGGCTTCGTAGGACCAAAGGTAACTTGACATTTAAACGAATGACTGTACGCTGGTGACACCAGTTACACTTGGCATAGCTATGCAATGCGTCACATCACCGCGCAACGACTTTTTGTTTGTAGGGACACAAAGGAATGGAAGGTCCAGTGGGCAAGAAGGTACAAATTAAAATGGACTTAAATGCATTTATCGTATTAAAACTGGATTAAGTTAAAGTTATTGACCTGAGTTCGGTTGTCAATTAAGCGTCTTGTCACAGGGTAACACTGGAATTACAGGCCCACAGGGATTGCCCGGAGTCAAGGTAAGACGGTCTAGAGCTAAATATATCTTTCCAATGGAAAGCACCAGTTTTGCGTCACGCTTTTTTCCACAAAGATCCGACATCACAAACAAAATGCAACACGCCTAAAGTGAACAACAAAATGCGCCAATTTAATGCCCAAAATTGCTCTCAAACGACAGACATTCCATTAAATATAGAAAACTAATCACGCTTTTAGAGGCCCGCCTTAATTCGTACAGTTCAGGTAAGTAAAGGTTATCTAAGACACATTTTAGGAACTAGGAAAGTGCAAAACGCCGAATGGTATCATTGTTTCCACATGGACAATTAACACGCATAACACCTATTTATAAAATTGTGTTTCAGGGAGAGAAGGGGGCAGCTGGGCCCAGCGGTGAGGTAAGTCCGGGTTTGGTGTGACATGAATTATCTCACATTTCCCTATAACACCCTTTCTGTTGAACAGATTGGGTTCAAAGGGGATCAAGGAAACAGGGGTCCGATTGGACCGATCGGATTACCCGGTTTAAAGGGGGAAAAGGGTGAAAGGGGTTTTGGCGGGCCAACCGGTGAAGTAGGAACTGCTGGACGAACTGGACCCAGGGGACCGAGGGTAAGGCATGTTGTTTTTGTGGTTAGCGATTTTCTAATTGTTTTTTTACTGTTTACATTCAGGGACCGCCAAGAAGTTTAAAGGAAATCGAAGCACTGATTGTAAAGGCTTTGTCCGACATGTTGCCAGCGTAAGTATATTTAAAGGCCCAAAACTGCATCCAAGTAAATCTTAGGGTCGAATATATACGGAGAGTTCCAGCAGAGTTTTAATACGTGCAATATATGCCCAATCTGGTTGGTGAGTTAGACGAGGAAGCTTAAGTTCCACTGTTCTACAGCCACCAAACCTAGAGAGTTTTACAGACAAAAGTCAAAACTTTTACCATAAATTAATGGAAATAAAAATGGTCCCAATTTGAACAACACACACGCATAGAATGTTCTTTTTTATCTTCGTTATAAACTCGTGTTTGTTGCTAGGCATATGACTGCTATAAGGCACCAGTGTCAGCGATGCATTCCCCCGACCGCACTGGTACAAGGAAAACCTGGACCGCCTGGCGAAAGTGGAAGGAAGGGTGAAAAGGGACAATTGGGACCAAAAGGTAACACGGGACCAGCAGGTCAAATCGGAATGCAAGGACTAAGAGGAGAAAGAGGTCAAACAGGTACTATATTGATTTTAACGGTAATTTTCGCTTCATCGTGGTGTTTATGTTTTTTTTTGCTTTTCCAGGGCCGAAGGGCGATCAAGGGGATGTTGGAGAACGTGGACATTCGATTTTAGGACCGATGGGACCTCCCGGAAAACCAGGTACTAACAACTGTGTAATTTGGAACAATGCTGATAAAAGAAACGCGTAAATATAGTTCCAGCCATCCTAACCAGGGTCAATGTTTAAACAAACAACAATAAAGACGATTGAATGACGGTTAACTGTTGATCAACAAACATAATAATTTTCGAACGATTTATGACATTGACAACCTTATTAAAGGCATAAAAGGAAAGGCGGGTAGGAGTTACCGCGGAAAAGATGGAGCACCGGGAAAACAGGGAATTATCGGACCCCGCGGAAATCCAGGAAAACCTGGACCAATGGGACATCAGGGAGTTTGTGACGCAACAAATTGCGGACCACAGCCTGCATACGTCAATCCACCACACGGGGTAAAGTTCACGTTTCCAAAATACAAATGAATCACAAATTGAAATGCCATAGGTTTCTAAAAAATGATGTGCACAAAATTTTGCCTTAAGGCGTGTACTGTTGCAACGTTTGACCGCCAAAGTAGTCATAAAACAAACCGCAATTACATGTACAAGATGTTTAATTCCTTTTTGACGTCGTAATGGCGTTTTTGGCTAATTTGAGATTTTATGGTTTGAAATGTCGCAACTGAAAAATATTTGGTCATTTACAATGCAAATTTCCACACATTAAACAAAGTATGATGACCCATCTGGTAATCTACGATCATTTTAATCACACCAATTACCGAAACTGATTCCAAGACGGAATAACAGCCTATTATTTCAAGAAACATTATAGTCCAAGATAATCAAAAAGATATTGTCCTGTTTATATACAATATCAGCCAATAACGCCATGAATTTTGTAACAGTTTTATCCAAGCGACACAAAGGGTCCAAGGCCGGCACATCGACCTGACGATAACGGCAGACCATCCTTACCCGGCCACAGAGGTAGCCCAGCTCAGGTGCCCTCGGAACAAGTTCGTTTGAACATCAGCCCCCGTGTTCTACAACAACTGAAAGGTAGGTTATGATTGCATGCTGTACTTTTCTTTCGAGAAACAGTTTAAAACACTCTTTCTAGTAACAGTTTCATGTTCTATTGTAACAGTTCTACCTTGTGGACGTTGTTATATGGGCAATCCAATATTTTCACTACCATTTATAGTTTAACAAAATGTGTAAAATTGATTGGTGAAAGTTACGTTGCAAAAAGGCGATGTATTTTAACAGCAACGATAGCATAATGATTTAACAAACAACACCACCATGCTGTGTTGTGAATAATGTAACAGGGAATAACCAATCACGTGCAATACTAGGAACAAACCAATCGAAAAACAAAATTAAATTCAAACAATTAAGCTCTGATAAGGGTTTATCGCAAGTCATTACAATTTAATAGTTCGAGTGAAGCGGATGTCAAATGCATCTATGTGACCATTTTTACAAAACAACAATCTGTATTGGCCGGTTGCTTGCAAATCGTCAAGCTAATGGCAGTACCATTTCCAACTGCCTTGCACTCGCGTCAAACCCGTTGCAAACACTGCGTACAGAAAGGCCATAAAGTTAAAATCGTGATTAGAATTCGCAGGCTGACCTTTCCAACCGCACAAGATACCCCCGAAAGTTAAGCACCGAGAACACGAATCGTTACAAGACATGCATGAAATCGGGCACGATTGATCGCAGTTCATTTCCGAAACAACCATCGGCCACACTTACAGTTTTCTGTCACGATATGTTGTAACTCGCTAATGGCAAATATTTCTCCCGAGTCCCCAACTGATCCCTAATCTGATCGCAAACAGACAGTACGTTTTGCCAACACTGGGCGTAGCTTAATGTTGCAATCGGGCTAATAGAGTCGTTGTTGTAAGAGGCGGGAGTTTCCATATCCCATTAAAAGTGCGAAAACATAGAACATCGAAATTCGCACAGTTTGTAGCTTGTAACAATATCCAGTAGATACTGATGTTACCTCACTGAAATCATAAAAGTGTAAAGAAACAGTAATTTAAAACCATTTGGATGAATTTGGCAACTGTTTGCGTTAAACAACTTTGAGTAAAAAGGCTAAACAAGTTTTATTCTCACTGATTTTAACGTAGAATCAAGTACATTTAATCATTTTAGAATTTTTAACCTTGCACTATCGAGCTTTATTTGGAAAAGAAACCCTGACCTTATGTGCATCAGGAAATTATATCCCCTAGTGTGGTTGCCAAGGCAAGGCACTTTTGTTCTGGGAAAAATCATAAGACATCTGTGATATTTTTGTGACTCAGAACAATGACCAAAAGCGATGTTACAGAAATTTTGGACAAGCATTTAAATAGCAGACACAACAATGACGTTAAAATCGATCAGCCAAAAATCGAAGCCTGCCCTATGCACATCGTGATTCTGTTTTAAGAACCCCAACCACAGGCAACCCTAAAATGGCGACGAAAAGAAAACTTTAATGGGACCATGGCTCCAACTTTACTTTGGGAAACGGAAAATTTCCGCCCAACAAATGTGTGTCACGTAGTAATACCCCACTTACACATAGGTTATGTTGTTGCTATCGGCATAGAGAAGGGTAAGGCTACAGTGGTTTGGCCATTATTCTGTGCAAATGTGACAGGTCCCAACCGTCAGCATGTGTACAACCTCGACAACGGATTGGCTGAACGAACTCGACAAGGAAACCTGAATTAACCGAAATCCGACACAAATCATCGATGAGAAACACCCACCACCTAAAGCAGGTCAATAACATCAGACTGATTTGCAACTGAAGAAACCACTGGACATAATGGATCGTTTTATGCCAGGAGAATTACGCTTTTATAAAACCGTTGTTGTTGCGATCAATTACAAATGTCTGAGCACCCGAATTGTCTATCTTGTAAACAGCGGTGGGATTTCTACCATACAAGGTCTATTCGCCTGAAATTTAAATCAATGTCAACTTAGTTAAGCTTTGGTGCAATTACGTCAAACCGTGTTACCAGCCGTGTTTGTCATGCAACAGTTAAACATTGAGTCGGACATCGCTTATTTCACTGCTGATTGCCAAGTTGACAACATTTTATTGTGAAGCAATGCTGACATGTGTTTTGTTCTTTTTGTTTTAAGTTTGTTTTATCGTGTGTACTTTTTGTTGCGCAAATAGACAATTTATCAACAACGTTTTGTCACTATTTGTAATTATACAAGCCAAAAAAATTTCCTCCGCCAATGGATGTGAGGTTACTGATAACATGACAAAGCATATTGATTTTCAAGCGCTACGAAATTAAAAATTCTCTATTACGCAACACACGTCGATTAAAGACAGATATTTTTTGTCCGGTGCGCCACGTTGTTGGTTAGCCACAAAATCGCGGTGATAATTACAAAAAAAAAACAACTTTACCACAACTATGCTATAACCAGATTCGGACGCCCGATTTTTTTTTCTGAAAAAGGGCTTAACATAGGGAGTCATAGGCGAGCATAGTGCTAAGTTGTGACGTTCATTCCGAGGTTGAACCAAATGTACCCGCAGGCGATAGCACTGTACGACACAGGCCGTTGTAACACAAATTATTTCTGTCCTGATTCACGCGCTTACAGCTATAACTGCGTCACCTAGACGCCGAGAATAGACTGGCGACAAAACAGGCATTCCTGGGAATAAAAAATTGCCGAATTCAAGGCAAAAATCTGAGCAAATCTATTCAACGATTGTGTGACTTTTCAATAAAATATGCTTTGTACGCGACAATTGAACGTACATGATGTCCTTTGACGCACAATCCGCCTTAAATTTCCATGTAACAAAGTTGGTGGTCAAATACCAGAACTGCAAAACACTGCTTTGAACTTTAGTGGCTTTAAATTTGATTTGAAACGCCAAACGATTCCAGATGACTCATTTGCATACTTGCTTTCAACGTATAGCTTTCCGTTATGTACAATACTGAGAAATTACACATGCAAAAATTTTCAAGAAAATAGAAGAAATGGTGTTTGCTACTGTCGATGATGCAACGTCTAGGTNACTGAAGTAGCCTCTGATCGTTGCACAACGTCACCAATCAATTATCCGTGTCAAGTGGAAACTGTAAAGTACGTACCTAAATGCCTGTTTTTTGGCAGCGTTTACTGCCACAAGCAATGTGGATGTTACCTTGTTTAGTGTAAACAAGTAGAAACTACTAAACCGCAAACGGTTTTACATTTATCCCTAACAGGAGTGTTCTTGCAGGTTTAAGTACGATTCCGCATCAAGAACTTGTGTTGCCATAAGCCATGGTTGTTACGGCCACGCCACGGTGGAAGACTGCATGAACTCATGTGGTAAGCTATAATTAAAACGCCTTGTTGAGCAATGGCTCCTATCTGCACTTCGTACATTCACATTGACCCGCGCAGAGGTTTACGCGAAGTAAATGAATCATACGTTTGAGAAGTACCCGCTTGTTAGTGCCAGGCAGATCCAGGTTGCCTTGACGTTGTCACATCATTATTTAACGCTAACGCATCAATCGCTGGATTTTATCGTACACCGCAACGTAAAAAATAACGTTGCGTTATTTCGTAGCACCAAAAGTCTTCGACGAATGCTCATTTCCGATAGACATGGGCTACCCATGCAGTCAACCGGCAGGATCTCGTTACCGGTACCATCCAGTTAGTGGACAATGCGAGCGCTTCCCGTACAAGGGATGCGGAGGCAACTCGAACAGCTACAAGCGAAAGTGGGAATGCGAGAAATCATGCGGTAGGTTTTGTCCTATTTTTCGGTAACGCTTTTATAACTGAAAGTGTAACAACACTGCTCTGGTTCTGTAGGTGCGCAAACGGAAGTGACATTTCAAGTTGAGGTTGAGTTTTCCAAGTTGTACAACGTTACCGCCTACAGCTGGGTGCTAGGCAAGTACAATTTGGTCGTGGACAAGGTCAACGAAGTCACAGTGGCAAGATTTACAAACATCAAAGAAGATGCAGAATCTACTGAACTTATTAGTGATAGCACTGAAGGTATTACAAACCAAAGTTTTTAATTAAGTATCACACATAACAACATAACCACTAATAATGTAATCATACATTTTTTATGAATATAGAACAATTTTTACATGCGGTTTTTGTATGACCTTTGGTTGCTGTTTTCAGATGATGACCTTGACTCCCGTCAATACACTTTTGGTGGATCCTCTGCTACTGGTCCATCTATAGCAAATCGGGATGGTCTGTCAAGAAGAGAGGTTTGCCATCAAGCTCCATATACAGGACTATGTAGAGCATTCATGCCAAGATGGTAAGCATAAGTCTTTCTGCACAAATACTTTTGTACCATCCTTTAGTTGGTTGGCCCAGCACACAGCTTAAAATCACAGTGTGAACTGCCAATTACAAAAAAATATATACAATGCAATAATTATAATTGTATTGTTTCTGACAGGTTTCACAACAGGACTGCATCAGTTTGCCAGCAATTTATTTTTGGAGGATGTTTGCCAAAGGCAAACAACTTTTTAACCTTGAGTGAATGCAACCACTTCTGCAAGCCAAGGAATCAGCCCTCACCAGAAGAGATATCTGGCCAACCAAGACCTGGAGCTGGCAATAATCCAAATGGTGAAGATCCTTATTTGGAAGATGGTGCAGAAGTGGTTTACAGAATAGGTTCGATATCGCAACCACCACCCCCACCCTCCCCAAGCAACAATGAAGTTGGACCTAGGAGCCTTCTACTCAGTGAAGGAAATTCTGGAGAAGGCCCTTCTGGAAATGGAGCAAATCAGAATACATGATCAGCGCCAGATTTTTCTATTTATGACAGTTAGCACCTCAAATGCATAACTTCAAAAACACAAACCTAAATGAAAAATTAGGAAAGTGACATTTCAGTCATTCACAAATGGCTGAGACAGCTTTGAAGAAGGGTGACCATGATGATACATTTGGTTTTTAATTTGTTTGCCATGTGCTTGAACTACAATATTTAGTAATTATTTGTGAATCAGACGTTTTACAGTAGTATTTAAACATTCAGGTAACATTTCCAGTAATTTGTTGCTTTTAAAATTTATCATTGTTGTTTTATGTTGAGATTTATTATTTTGTGCAAAATAAAGTTTAACAATGCAAACAACATGTTTTTGTACATGGGACAATCAAGACAAACAATACTAAGGAGTAGAAAAAAACCATGGATTAGAGTTCTAGAGTAAAATTTAATTATAAGTGCCACTTGCGACTTACGTGAATCATTCACTTGGCTCCAGTCCACACCTACAGCGGTCGCGAAAATTCCCAAATTTTTCCCGCCGATTTACTTAACTTTATCCACATACGCACAGTTCCAAATATTTAAACGTGAAATGCAGCATGTAAGTATTTGCGTACAGTTTGGAAAAAACAAACTGTTAACTTTGAGATAATCCGGTGCAAATTCTTAAATATTACTAACGACGACTTCCAACAAACCAAAACATTTTTAAAAAAGATTTACCAGTACTAAATTATTGGAAGTTTTTGTTGTAGAGGGCGCTAGACTTCTAGGTTTATATACAAGCGCAAATCAAAATAATGCGGTTGCCAATTGAATTGTAAAAAATGCTTGTTTCATATTGTGGAAGTGTAACGTCCAAGGTTCGTGGTTTTAGGTGTTGGTTTTCATGAGAACGACGTAATTTTGGCTGCTTTTTGTGAATTGCCAAGGGGCGTTTTGTGTGTGCATTTAAATCTTATACCCTATTGTTAGCATTACTGACTTTAAAGATTTTTGTTGTTAAGGACGTTGTGCGTTAACAAAAAGGGCATTTAGGGTAGTAAGAAATGAGGGTAGATTTATATTTTGAGGACTATGTTTTACAACACAGTAAAGATCAAAATCTAATGAAAAACTAAAAAAGGTGTTTTGCAAATGTCAAAACATATTGTTAATCAATGATATAAATCAAGATTATTTCTTGTTATTATTGTCTTATTTGAGTATTTCTGTTTTTGTAGTTAGGTTAGCTCTGATAGGCAGTTAACCAGTTGTGTATGGTGTTCCTGACTAAACAGTGAATCTGTATGTCTAAAACTGTATTTTTGTGTCCAAAATAAATCAAACTCAAAAGCAACTCAATGATGTCTCCTGTTGTTCAATATTCATGAGTTTTTAAAACATTGATGCAACATGCCATCAGGTAGATAGATTGCATTTATCAAATTTAGCTTGGGAAACAAATGTGGTAATATATGATGTAAAAATATATTCCTTTAAAGTTATTTTTTAAATTGTTTAAAAGTCTAGGACTCCATTAACATAAAGTTCTTTATTCTACCTACTTATTTCTAGAAAATTCAGTTGTAGAAGCAAAGCGTGGAATCTTTAGTCATTTTCCAGGATTCCGATCAAAAGACAAGTAGGTTACGTATTAACTCAATTGAACATTAAACAGTAGATACTGGTATACTTATGCTGATTATATAAATATGATTTATTACAATGTATTGAATGTGTTTACATTTAGACACCCACCACTGGCAGACACTCCAGAAAAAGTGGTAAGTTATTATTTTTTATTATTTTTTTAAGCCTTATTATTGTTTAGAAGAATAAGTTATCTGTTTAATTTTTACAGTAATCTTAAGTTCAGTGGTACTATACATTTTGTGCTGGTAAAATCCTGTCCAATGTAAGCTTCTCTTGATCATATGTGTAAACTGTATTGAAAGTTATAAAAAAGCATGAACACATGTAAAGCTTGGGGTAAAGTCAAGTGTCCAGTGATTTGAATGTCGGTTATTTTAGTTGGTTTGGTATATATATATGTGCATATATATACACTGGCTCATAACCAACCACACAAGTATGCTAGTTCCCATCTAAATAAAACCCAACCCATCTAAACTATATTACATCTTTATAAATTGTTCTGTGTTTTGGAAGGTGGAAGATTTAGAAAGGAGTTTGACAAAAGATGACCCCTTAATAGAGAACAATACATTCAACGGTGACGATGAACAAAAAGGAGATGAAAATAAATTTGCAGTAGATGAACTATCTGAGGATGATATTGACAAAGATAAAAACAAAACACATGACACCGAAGAAACTACTGGGTAAAATTAATAATTATTTTGCCTTCTATGGAAAGTTACACCAGAATGTTGTAGGTGTTTGTACTAAAATTGAACTGATTGTGACCTATACCAGATATTTTTTTTGTGTTACACAGTGTTCAAAAAAGGGTGTTCAGTAAACTAGTACCAAGAAGAAAAGTTAAGTGGTCAAGTGACATAACAGTGCATGAGCTAGGCAGATCATACAAGCAGTCGGCAGCAAGTACTTCAGGCATATCAAAAGCTCTTAACAGTGGTCCTGAAACAACATTCAGCAGAAGTTTTCCTATGCCAAGCACAGCTGTTGACCCACCAGAAACATTCGGGTCACAGCCAGTTAAAAGTGCTTCCAGATCAAAGGCACATATTTTGCATTCGGGTACAAGCAGAAAGAAATATGCCAATGAGTCGAGTGACACTGTGAATGACGTTTCACTTCATATGAGTGATTTAAGTGATGAACAGACAATATGGAGAGCTGAGTCTCATGTTATCAGGACAATAGCTGATGAACAGCATGATACCATGCAGCTGGATCCTATAAGGTTAACAGCTATGTCTTGTAAAAGTTTTTTACAGAATGTGATAGACGGTTTTCAGTTTCTATCAAATAGTGTGTTTTCTGTGTAAGTAGCTATCTGTCAACCACAATATGAAAAGTATAACACATTTTGTATAACTTTTTTTGGCTTTAATATCAACTAATCAAGGTTTTATCTTATTTCAGTGTTGGTGAAATTGTTTTTNATCTTGCAGAAGTCTTTACAGAATGTGATAGTCGGTTTTCAGTTTTTATCAAATATTGTGTTTTCTGTGTAAGTAGCTATCTGTCAACCACAACATGAAAAATATAACACATTTTGAATAACTTTTTTTGGCTTCAATAACAACTAATCAAGGTTTTATCTTATCTCAGTGTTGGTGAAATTGTTATTTTAAATATACCGTATCATTTTGTAGTCCTGAAGAAGGAAGTGGTGCCGAACCTGAAGAGTTGGCAGCTGTAAAAGGAGCTAGTGGTCACAAAAAGTTGAGACTTCCAAAGTTTAAAATACCGAAGTTTCGCAAGAAACACAATGAGCAAGCGAATCTGGTGCAACAAGCTGAAGTATCTGGACCAAGTGGTACAGAAGAAGGGTAAGCTTGTCACTTTCTCATCCATTGTTTGAGTTAAATCATAGCGTAAGTTTTTAATTACCTGACTGTTGTGTGGGTCAACAGAGAAACAATGCTGCATAAATATACTTTAAAAAGCATTAAAACATAATTGGTTAAATGTAGAGTGACGGATGAAGAAGCAGGAAAAAGCCAAGATGAAGGGCTGGGAGATGAAGATGCGGTACAATCTGATGAAGAACCATCCACATCTAAACCTGTTGCCATCAGTGAAGATAATGTTGATGATGATGATGGTGATACGGGTGAACAAAGTGACAGTAAACCAGGTCCATATACATGTTAATTGTCAATTTTACTCAACCTAGCTTTTCTTCCATAAGAAGTGCACCTACCTGTACCAACAGTGATATCAGCATACTTTTGTTTGTTTATGGTCTTGACAATATAGTTTGAAAATCCATTCTGATTTTGCAACCAGTGCCCAAACCTAGAACCTTGCCAGAGCCAGTCATCACCAAACCACAAGTGGAGACACAAGATGATGAAGTTGTGTCTGTTCCTACTACGAAGAAAAGAAGGAAGAAGAAGCGAGGTATTAATATATCATTGAGTATCATTAAAAACATCATGATTTGTAAAAAGTGTGAAGAGGGCGATTTCATAAACGACTACCAATAGATTATTGCACTGAATATTCACTAGATAGCATTTTCCATCAATATTGTCTTATAAACGTTTCCAACAGTCCCCAAGGCACGCCGTCCAGTCCCAGAACTCCCTGAAGATCAGACATCTGTGCCAGACGAACAACCCGCAACTCTAGACCAAGCAGAAGACATCCCGGTTGTACCAGACGACCAGCAAGACATAGAGGCAGGTCCCTCCACAAGCACTCGTCGGGCCCGCACAGCTCGCAGGAAAGCACGTCAGCAACAGAAAGACGATGGCCTCGTCCTAGGAGTCACTGTTCACCAGAGCGATCATTTGCGTGCAAGTCTCAAGTACATCTCGCACCCTGTGGTAAGGGTCTCGTTGGTGGACGGTTCGACGGGGCAGTTTCTGCAGAAGAGCGACAGGTGTGGATTCATTTTTGTTCGGCATCGGCAGTTGTCCGCAACTGCTTTGGTTTAGTCAATTCAAGTTTAGCATTGTTTAGCTTTTGGACTTGACTATTAATTTAAATTTGTTTGCGACTTTATTTAATTTTTTCGAGTATTACTGCCTTTAGTCTTTTTTTGGAACCCCTATTAAGAAAAAATAAAAACCCTGTCAAGTTAATACTTTACACAGTACACCGAATAATTTAAATCGTGCCTTACGAATGTGTTATAAAATTAGCTCCATTCAAAGAGGTATTTTCAAGTAATGACAAATATCTATCATCAACAAAATCCCGATTTAGTCGCTGGGCAAGATTTCCCGGGAATCGGAAACATGACACCGGCATTTGAAAAACTTATAAGTGGTCGCTCATCTTACATTGTTGGCGTCTTACAGTTCCCGCAGCGTGACGTCATACTATGAGAGTGACGCAATCACGCACGTGCTCCCGATCATGACACAACCGTTCGACTTCCGATCCCACCAGAGCATCCTTCCCAGGTGGGAGGAAACGCTTATCTTCAATGAGAGCTTCGACAGTCTGATTACCTCACTGATACGTCAAGAGGAGGAAGGACAGCGGCAAAATGATGACGCAGCTTCGTTGGTTCCAGTGAATCCCCGCGTTGTCAAGCCAAGTCCCATGGTGTTTTTCGTGGTAAGTGCTAGATATTCCAAGTTACTTACAGGTGATAATTTACAGGCAACATAGTAGCCACAGACATTGTCAATTATCAAAGCATGTTCGAACCCATTTTCGTTTCGCGACAACATAGAATGTTACTCTGCTTATTTGAGTGATTCTAACTGCCTCTCACCAAAATTTCAATTTGCTTCAAGCCATACCGGAAGCGATTCGCATCCAATCAGGAAGTGATCGCTTGACGTATTTGACACGTGTTGTTTTCTGTTTAGATCCGTGACTTTGTCAGTGTGACGAAAGCGAACAACGTGCGAAAGGGCAAGGATGACGTTGATAAAGGCTGGCACAATGTGGCTTGGGCTTTCCTGAAGGTCAGTGACACGTCAGTCGGTTGGAATGGGAAAGTAATTGTTACGTCGAAAAACCGCCCTTTAAATTGGTTTTTTAGATTTTGTTTTAAATTGGAATTTCCCAAGTTCGCACCTAATCGTTTTGACTGACCTACATACACTCCGACTGCGCCCTTGGCTGTATTTACAGTTCACAGATATAACCATTTTTGCTAAATTCTCTAGCGCTACACACGGATCCGTTCTTAACTCAATATAACTCAAAAAATATACTGGCTCAAAAAACCTCAAAGCTTTCAAAGACTGTGGGCCAGTGTATTTTTAACTGGAGAAAAGAATATCTTTGTTGTTATAATTTTACTTGTTTAGTACTCGTATGATTCAAAATGCCCTTTTCGATGTAATTAGACTGTCCTCCTGGTCTTGCCATTGGAGCAAAACAAATTTCCTCCATACTGAGTACCCGTCTTTATTTTTAGCTTGTTGGATCAACCGGCCAACCCAACACCGGTCGCAGAGTCCGCCTTCAGCTTTTCCATCCACCGCGTCTCCAAACTATGCACGTCAACGAACAACAAGCCCAATCCGAACTTGCCTACTTCTGGTGGAGGGACGTCCCCAGGAGGGAGTACCCCTCCACGTTGTACGTCACCCTAAAAGCGCTCAACAGGCCCGACAAGGTTATTACATCATGTCTGTTTGCATGTAGCTGCTATTTTTCCTTGTAATACTATGTAGGGTTTTTAACTCTGAAAATATGGGTGCTTTGTGATACTGCAGCTCCATGGTACCACTGGTCGGCTTAGTACCTGCAGTATTTCCAATTTTTGCCCCATGCATGAAATTGTGTCACCTGAAATACTTGTGAAGTTATTTATGTTGCCTGCTGAACTTATCACCTAGAATTTGAAAAATATTTAGATGGACCCGACCTCTCGCTCTATGTTCGCCACACAACCCGAAGTTGGAAACCAAACGTTCAAACAACTTCACAGCTCGCTTCAATTCGCGGATGGAACGAAAAGCGCCATCGATCAGGAACAAAAACCGAAGTGGAGTCGACTCCCGGGACAGGTTTGCGTTGTAATATTTCCTCAAAGGTAACCAAATTTGACCTTTCGTGGTCCGAAAAACTGAATTTGGCCACTTTGTAAGCGCGGAACGTTTGGAACCAACATTTTATTAATCGTTGTTAGGAAAAAAGTTTTTAACAAAAATTTGAGACTTCTCAAACGTTAGTCTGCTTTTCTAAAAAATTCCGTTCCCAAACGGGCATTCTTTGTTTTAAAACCGATTTATGTTGGTTCATGACGCCTCGGAAAAAAACCAATATTTTCTAAATATATGTTTCCGCTCAGACTTGTAAAATTCCGAACGCCGTGGCGTTACGCTTGTGGTCCGGATCAGAAGGTGCTTTCTCGATTCGTTTCTCCAACAGCGGAACAAGACTTGCGGTGGCTTGCAAACACGAAAACTCCTATCCGATTCTACGTAAGCCTTGTTGTCATGTTTCTGTGCGCGTATCAATTAGACGAACATCCAATTTAACACGAATGGTCCTTTCGTGTGCAAAGTGATTGACAGTTTCATCTAACTGTTTNAACCTACATTTTATTAATCGTTGTTAGGAAAAAAGTTTTTAACAAAAATTTGAGACTTCTCAAACGTTAGTCTGCTTTTCTAAAAAATTCCGTTCCCAAACGGGCATTCTTTGTTTTAAAACCGATTTATGTTGGTTCATGACGCCTCGGAAAAAAACCAATATTTTCTAAATATATGTTTCCGCTCAGACTTGTAAAATTCCGAACGCCGTGGCGTTACGCTTGTGGTCCGGATCAGAAGGTGCTTTCTCGATTCGTTTCTCCAACAGCGGAACAAGACTTGCGGTGGCTTGCAAACACGAAAACTCCTATCCGATTCTACGTAAGCCTTGTTGTCATGTTTCTTTGCGCGTGTCAATTAGACGAACATCCAATTTAACACGAATTGTCCTTTCGTGTGCAAAGTGATTGACTGTTTCATGTACCTGTTTGTATCTGTTAATATGAATCATGGAAGCGCTTAACTTCCGTTGCAACGTGATCAGTAAGATAACACGTCAAGAGGACATAAATAGCGCGTCGTCACCAAATGTTGAAAAAAAAAAACAATACCTCACCAACAAAGTCTCAAACCTTGATCATTGGGTAAATACTTGACTAAGGTTGTTGCAAACTTTCAGTGTACGGCATACCGGGTGGTGCTGAGATGGGTTGCCTTAACAACCACCAGCAGCTCGTTTACGACATCCAGTGGTCAAACAACGACGACAGGGTTGTATCTGCATCCGCTGACGGCACAGCCCAGTAAGACATTCAACTGAATTCTTTTATATGTTCCTTTCATAGAACACATTAGAATATGTTTGAGAAAGCAATATTTGTCATAACCTAATGTTTTCCAAAGTATACTTGCTCGTTTGTTTTCTAATAGCGTAGTTATACGTCATTTGGTGGATATTGTTTTTTCGCGTTTTAATACCACTGTGTGTTTCTACATTGCGACGTTTAGAAAAAAAATAATAACTCTCCTTTTGTGCCTTACAGAGTGTGGGATCTCAAGGATAAGAGCAAATCAACGCACACCCTTCCACACCCCGCATACGTGTACACAGCATCGTTCCACCCCACTGCTCAACACGTCGTTGCTACGGGTAAACGCAATGTTTTTCTGCCTCTGTTTTCCATGCATCTCATTACAAATATTACCAGCAGAAACTGTTAATCTTTTCAAATCAGCTTCTACACTTAACCCCTCGAATTGTTTACTGTTATTTTTTTTTGTTTTTAGGCGGTTACGACTGCG
>QXVZ01009644.1:0-10056 GCA_008931825.1 Phallusia fumigata | reverse complement strand
AATTTGTCAAACAGCGGCTGGTCTGTAGGGTGGTAAAAACAACTTTATAACCTCGCAAGTTTGCTGTGACTTTGGGATTAAACGCTTTGGTCAGATTGTGTAAGTTAACCCATGTCTACATAAGTGACGGTAACCACTAGCACGCCAAGTGGTTCACGATTTCATATTCTAACACACTTTTTAGCCAAGCTGTGCGACCTCATTGTTTTTTAACGTTAGGTGCCACTGCAACAACGAGCTACAGAGAGCATGTGTAAACCAGGTTTTACAGATTTAACGCAGAAACATAAAGCAGTGACGTCATCGACATTTTGGCATAATTTAAAAACTGGCACTTTACGTTCAAAAGGTTAACGACCAATGGTCTACAAGTTAGTCTACTTGTCTTAGTGTAAAAACAAATCTTATCTCCAATTCTAGGGCTGACGTGCTACGAATGTGTGAACGCATTTTCCAACGAGAAATGTCAGCAGGAGGGACAACTCAGAACTTGTGCCGAAAACGAGGTAACAAAAATAAAACGCATCGCTTACTTGGGAAACTTTAACCAGAAACGTCTGCATCACCTAAAATTTCAGTGTGTTTCTAATCAGTGACGGTATATATATTTTTTGATTTAGCTGTTTAAATTATAATTCTTCATGAAATCGCAAAACTTTTCATCTAACAATTTACCTACAAAAGAATTTATTTTCACCACTTGGCACATACCTTTATACTGCCACTAGTTTCTCATCATGAGTCGATATCTTAGGATCCGCTTAGCACCATCATCTGACCCCCTTTACAAATTAAAAAATAAATAAAGTTTTTTTTCGTTTTAAACTGTTACTTCTTTGGTTAGACTTAAACACGGAATTAGTCTAATAAAACAACAAATGCTCAAATTTGAACAACATCATTAACAGTGAAGGGAACGGAATTGTGAGAAAAAAACTAGTACAGGCCGACAAGACCTTGCTGATCTTGTTTATCACCCGCGGCTTGGAAAAGGTTGCCAACCTCTGATCAGCAACCCGTTTTTTTAACCAATTTTCTCGCAGAAACTCTGTATCACCGAGATCCGTCGTCAAGTCGGCACACAGCGTACCAGAATCACCAAACGATGCAAACAGGCGAGAGCTTGTATGAATTTGTTCCGACAGAACTCGGTGGGCAGATATCCGGGAACTCACCGTCAGTGTGCGTGGGAAGACGGAAGCAACACTTCCAGCACTGTGTGTCGCTGTTGCTGCGCCAGTAATGAATGCAACGCCGGTCTCTACGAGGCGTGCAGAGGTTAGTCTGTGGTTTGAGCGCTAAAAAATAAGTGATTGTCTTTGTATCCATGAGGTCTTGATGTATAGGTTTAATATTAATATCCAATGTTTCTACTTCCTTTTCAGGTCGCCTTTGTTAGGGTAATAAATAAAACCAAGCACACATTAGTGCAAGGTGTAAAAAAATGTAATTCTTGTTGCAAAACGTCTGATAATAACAGGTTTCCGCAACATGTGAAATACACATGCATATATTCATCAGTCAAGTTGCCTTGTCTATATCAAATTAAACCCACCAAGTTGTTTTCCAGCTCCGACGACGGCGCTCGCTCCAGCAGAAGGTGAAGTCCGGTGCTTTCCCATCAAGGGCTTCCCCGTGAATGGAAAGCAGAAATGCAGCAGGGAAAATCTGCCGAGTTCACATTGTCACTTCACTTGTGACGAAAACTACACCCTGCATGGGAAGAAAGATATAAGTTGTCAGAAACAGTCGGCAGAGGTCGCTGTGTGGAGCGGTGAAGTCCCCTGTTGCGCGAGTGAGTTGCTTGTTGCACGAGAACCATTGCCAATGGTACAAGTGCTATTGAATTAGTGACACCACTACCAAAATATTTGAATTCAGTTGCTTAGTAAATGGCATTGTCTATTATGTATGAAAATGCCTGATTTATCCTACCACTAATTTAAATCTGCACTAGAATTTTCTACATGAGCACACAACAAATTAATATCCAACATTTGTGCCACGATGGAAGAGTGGCTGGTGCAACTGCCTTGTGCTCACATGGTTGTGGGTTCTAATCCTGTCACAGTTGCATGTTTTTTCCCAAACTAAAGCAACATTGCTCCAACCTAAAAAAGTTGACTCAAATTGAAGTCACCGCTCACTGATTTTAAAAAACCACATACAAATTAATAAGGCAGTTATTTTAATGGAGTTATAGTGAGCATAACATGTTCAGGCATTGTTTTATCCACCAAAGATAAAAGCAAACCAATATGCCATATACTAAATGCAATAAGTCTTGCTAATAATGCTTCTGTTTTAGTTTCACGTTATGCAGTTTGGCTTTTAAATTGTTTTGTAAATTGTAGAATTTAGTTGAGCATTTTATGTGGTACCTACTAAATATAAAGAAATACAACTCCACCTAAGAATAGAAAAAATAGCAACCAAATTTAACCCTATGGAAAACAAAACTGTTGAAAAAAACAAACTTATTTGTGGAAAAATAACAGGAAAATTTACAAATAAAGTTACCCCCAGCTATCCAACATATTATAATTTTGGGTTGGTACAGTAATTCAACATACCAATATGTTACCTTCCAGGTGATTGTCCCCCATATGGAAAAATTGATTTAATCATCGGAATCCAATCTTCAGGTTATACAGAAGCAGAATACCCAAATGTCAAACAGTTTCTTGTTAATTTTATAAGGTACATGATCAGGTTAATTTAAACAGAGTTGAATAAAGCACATAAATGTAAAAATCTGTAAAAAAATTAACTTTAAAGGATTAGTTTTTGCTTGTCTACCTTGCAAGTATGTTCAAGAAAGGTTAGAAAATTGACCTGTATTCATAAAATATCTCTGTATCCCAGGAAAGGAAAATATATTTGTTTTATGTTAAATTTAGGAAAGTAATTTAAAAACAGGAAATATATTTAATAGGAAATAATTTGCTAACAAACATTTTTTATTCTGCAAAATACTGTTTGCAAGTTCTAGATCACCTATGTCTGCCGGACTGCTTTACTTCGCACAAATGAAAAATGTACAACTGGATTTTTACATGTTCCAACTAAACAATTTCATATCTCTACACACTGTTGACAAAATTATTTTAATCCGGCAAAATGTATTGTACAAAATCAGCATGGTAAAATCTGCAAGTTATTTTAACGGCTAAATCTGTGTTAAACACTGACAAAGTTTACTGGGAAAAAAAGGCAAATTTTTTAACAACAAGCTAGTCGCTAATCAACCTAAAACACGCAGCAACGAATGCCTGCAGCAAAAAACGTCGCTTGTTATCAAACAAATTCTTTGTTTTTACGTCATCCGATCAGCTGTTGTCGCTTCCCGCCTTTTTTTGCAACGAAAATCGAACGGTAAACGCAATTTACGAATTTTCAAATAAGATTTTTATGTTGTGTAAATGTTTTTCAGGGAAATGGTTGAATTAACTTCACCAGACACAAAAGTGAAACTGTTTTCCTTCCAAGAGAAACCTGACCGATTTGGCAGATCTCCTAAAATCGGTTTTAAGTCACCAGATGCTGTGATCGAAAGTGTGGAGGAAATGCAAATGTCAAAAGGAAAAGGTGAGCTGACAAAGTTGGCAGTAAAAACTACAAAAGCCAAAACTTCTTTCGGGAAATTAATCAAGATTTGAAGCATGTATAGCAGGTACAAGCACCCAGCTTTTCAGCAATTCATTGAAACGTTTTCACTTTTTGTTAGTTAACTTAATAACCCAGTTACCTGCTTTAGGAGTCGGCTACTGTTCGAACGCAGCATGTCTGATTCAAAACGGTGGCTTCGCGTGCCATGTTAATGACGTCACTACTTTAAAACAAAGAGGTCACTTAACTTTCCTCACATAGTTCTGAAATGTGAATTCGTAAATTACGTGGCGGGCCATGTCATTTTACCAAGGTTTAAACATGTTTTATCTCAAGGAACAATTTTTCAAAAAGTGTTAAACAAGATTCGGTTGATTTGCAGGTTCTAGTTGGTTCTGGACGATCAACTTGGTTCAGAAGATGTTTCTTGCTCCTTACTTCGGAAATCGTGAGGACGCCACAGATTTTCTCGTGTTGATTGTTAACGGTCTTCCAACAGACCATTCTCAGTATGACGCAACAATACCAGCACGACAACTTCGCGACGAAGGAAGCAAGGTGAGTAAATGTGAATGTAAGACCAGTGGCGGGGCAAGTCACATGTTTGTCCAAATATTTTTTTTCATTTTTTTTTAACAAATTTTGCTTCATCAAAATTGGTACAAATATTTTTTGTTTTTTTTCTGTTTAATTTTAAAGGTGTTTTTTTTTCATTGTGTCTGACATTAAATCGATGTGAAGCGAATAGTGGAAAAAAACTTACATTTTAGGAAGTTATAAACTAAGAATCTGTAACTTCCGTAGCTTTAGGCTCGTTTGTAAACCCGCTTTAACCAGTCAAGCATTGTGCATAACAGTCCCTAAAACCTTATCACATATGTCGCACAGATTCTTGTTGTCGGAATTTTGCCGCAGAACAGCGCCATCACGCGGGAAGCATTCATGAGCAAACTTTTCCAAATCACAGGGTCACGTGAGAAGGTGACGTCATTCGGGTGTTCCCCAATGTTTAGAATAGAATTCGCACTTTCAAATTTTTTTCATTTTTTACGCAGGTTATTATTGTCGATAGTGGATCGGAATCGCTCAACGATAAGTTATCGTCGATTTCAGAAGCGCTGTGCGGTCAACCGTGTCGTGACTGACGTGTGACGTCATAATGTGGAATGTTTTGTATCTATTGTTTCGTTTGTAGTTGACGCTGGCCGTTCACCTGAGTTTGTCTCGCTGAAGTTCGCTTTCCGTGCTGGTGTCTGTGAATATCGCACATTTTACGCCACTAATCCTATTAATAATCGCTAAAATGTAAAAATAATAAAACGCAGAAAATACACAAAGAAATAAAATGTGGTTCTAGATTTTTTGATTAGACACAATGGTGCAGTATACCCGGGGTTCTCAACCAGGGGGCATTCCCCGCAAGGGGGTGGGGGTTTTGTATTTGCAAGGGGGGAGTTTGTCAAACTAAATTTAAGATGAAGGGTTTTCACTTTCAATGTCGGTTAAGGGGTCCATGGAAAACCTGTTGGGAACGTCTTCACTTAACGAAGCATAGAACACTTCACAAAAACGGAGTAATTTTGGTTTCCTTAAGATAGCAAGGTGTTTGCGTTTACCGGCACAATTAGTTGGTCAAATGTTTACAAGCGCAAAAAACACTGCAAAACTGGGGCGGTTTTGCAACCAGGAAAGTCGTGGATTCGAACCCCGTGAAAACCGGGCTCTTATACCGTTGGATTTTAATTTTTTCCTTTGTTCAAGTGTCCAAGACGCTAAAATGTTCTTAATGAGTGATCAAATCGTTTTAGGCGAATGGTTGCCTAATTACTTGGTACAAATCATAATCACCATCATTTACAATTTCTCTTAAAACATTAACATTCTCCGGAACGCGTTGATGAGAATTAACTTTGAAGAGTAACCACGTGCGACTGAAAAAATATTTTCACCTCTTAAGTGCGACGACATGGAGTTCACTTCAATCTGGCTTCGGTACTTACGACAGCGCGCGTTACGTGTTACGTCACAATGCTAAGGTTTCTGCTGGGAATAATTGCAGTTGTAACATCATATTCGTCAGCTGAAGGCAAGTGATTATTTTAATTTAATTGTATGTGGATCATGTTTAAAGAGGCGAAGTTTTATTGGAAATAAAGTCAATTGTTCATGCCGCAAAATAGGATTCGAATGATTGCACTTTTTGTTGGTTTGTTGTGAGCATTGCAACTTAAAAAATACAACTATCGTACCTGAAGATAGGTTCTATGAATCTGTGCTTACCAGGTTTGGTTTGCTTGGTGTGTGAAGATGCCGCGACACACCAGGAATGTTTGATGAAGGGCAGACAAGTGCTTTGCCACAAAAACCAGGTGAGTCGGAAAAGTTCCACGTAAATGAATAAACCAAAAAGCATCTATCATAGTTGAAAGTATGTCGAAATACTATTAACTTGCAAAACTTTACAAATCTTTGTGTCGGGATAGTGAATAAAAGCGTGATTGTTTAAAACAGCATTTTGGAAACTAAAGTTATAAAGATAAGTTTAAACATTTTTGCGTATTTTTATATTTACGTGAGTTTTTGCAAATTATCATGAAGGCAATCTGGTAGTTGCTTTGCTAGCCACTAGCCACTTCATGAAATTAAATGAGAGTTTAATAAATCTACACATTGGGATGTTAGACTGTACTGCAAACAGCATTTGTTTGCTGGTGGATGTCTAAAAAACTAAAACTATTCCAAACCTTTGCTAGTACAAAGAAAATGTTTTAACAATTTCACAAAAATAATTGTCAAAGTTTTGGTTTGAAATTTAACACACAAAAGTTTTTCAAATTCGACAAGGACAACAAAAAAGATATTTGTGTAAATTCTTGCCCTTGTTGCTGCGAAACAAATATTCCTTGAACACTTGAGTTGGCAATTTCCACAAAACTCACGTCATTATCGTTACTTAGCAACGCCCACAATTCTGACGACCGATCAATTTCAAAATACCTGTCAAATTGCCGCAAATGGTTTACGGTGAACGCTAGAAGCAGTTGAAAATCACCTTAATTATCAGCCCATTTGGTAAATGTTGCCAAACATCGAATTAGTGAATCACGTGGTCNTGCCCTTGTTGCTGCGAAACTTGAGTCGGCAGTTTCCACAAAACTCACGTCATAATCGTTACTTAGCAACGCCCACAATTCTGACGACCGATCAATTTCAAAATACCTTTCAAATTGCCGCAAATGTTTTACGGTGAACGCTACAAGCAGTTGGAAATCACCTTAATTATCAGCCCATTTGGTAAATGTTGCCAAACATCGAATTAGTGAATCACGTGGTCTTGAAAGCACTGTGTTTACACTTACAAAGGATACAATAAAAAACCCAAAAATATAAATCTTTAAGCGGTTAACCCTGTGGTTCCTAATAGGGGAGGACTTTCGACTTTTTAGTTAAGCTTTTCATGATAAATGCAGTGTTTTGTTAAGTAGACCAGTGATTCTAAACCTCCTAATGAGTTTTGTTGAGTTTATTTCGCTTGGTGAATGAAACAATAACGACCCAGTTTCACTAAAACAATCACCAAGCCGGAAATAGCTGTGTTACTTTATATCACATCTTTTCTAGTAGGAAAGGAATAAAAAGTTCAAAAGAACAGAGGGGGAATACATTAAAAAATGGAACCACTGGATTAACCTGACCATGTAACAAATCGCAGTCACTCTTCCCTCCGAGTCAAAAGTGATTTTTGTTCAGCTCGCATGTCAGACGGAAATCCGCTATCTTCCCAACTCCCGCAAGCGAATCAACAAGCGATGCAAGCAAGTGAACGCCTGTTTTAACGACGTACCCAAGATATTCTCTAATCAACCTACGTCACTCGACTGTGACGTCGGCAAGCCCGGGGAGGTGTGCCGCTGCTGTTGCTACGACAACGGATGCAGCAACGACGAGTTGACGTCATGTCCAAAAGGTGACGTCATTTATTTTATTTTTTTCGACAGTTTGAGATGCCTCGAAAAAATTCTAATAATTTCACGCAAGTTATGGATTAAAGGTTTCTGAAAAACTGCGTCACAGCTTAATTCGTGACCTTGACCTTCAGATCCCGCGATTTTATCGACGTCGGCAGTTAAGCGACTTTGATCGACCGACACCGTTTGACCTTCCGTGACCTCTACCGCTTTACCGATTGCCACGTGGCTTTCCCTAAAGCAAAACATTCGGTTAACAAAACAAAACGTTTTAACCTCAAACCTTTAAGCACATAAATAAAATTATCCCGACATAGTTGATTTAAACCTTTTGAGGGTTGCACTAAAGTAAGCTTTTTTGTATTTGTTGAACTCCTGACTTAACTCCCGAAAACTTTTGACATCTGTATTTATTTTGGTAGAATTTACAACACCAGCCACCACCACCTCAGCATCGTACAAGGAACCATCTTGTCCAGCTTTTAATCTTGGAATTCCAAAAATCAGTTGGTCAAGGTGACAATCCCGTTTTGTGCAGGCAACATGTAAAAAATCGAATATGACATCTTAGGTTTCCGTAACTTTTCTCTTAGTAGGTCGTTACAACAATTGCTAACTTGGGCCGGGCCTCTTTTTTGAAACATTTAATAATTACTTTTCCGTAATAAAACATTTCTGGATAAGAAAGCCTACACCATCATGTTACAAGCTTTGAACTTGGCAATCAACATGGCTTCTGTATCCAGGTATTGCACCCAGGGTTTCCAGGCAGGTTCAGCCTGCAGACTGAGATGTCCCTTTCCCTACCAGATCCAGGGAAACTCCTACATCAGTTGTCAGAAAGTGAACGTCCACGTGGCAAGGTGGACAACCAACCCTCCCTGCTGCACAAGTAAGTCCTGTGTCGACATAGCCTAAAAAAATTACATGGAAAAGAGGACAATAAGCTTACAGGTCGTGGGTGCGAATCCCACCGTAGGCTAGTACTTTCCAGGACTTTATTGTGTGCTGACATTTATTACAACGAATCTTAATTATTGTGTGAAGATTTTCTTTAATGTTGTATAAACTGTTTGCAGATAAAACGGTGGCTTGTATTGGAAGTTTAGCTTGCTATGTCGCTTAGTTTGTGAAGTTTGTGAATCTCGTTGATAAAATGCTGGTCTTGCAAACACTGCATATCTTGGGCTGCAGTTTGTAAGAGTTGTGTATATTTCGCATGAGGAAAGTAATCGTGGCGACATAACTGCAAACATTATTCATTGATGTAAATAGCTGCCCAGCACAGGTTAGTCATTTTAAACGGGGGAAAAAAACGCAAAATTCCTCCGGTAACATTCGCTTCTGATTACTTGCCTAGAATTCTGCCCGCCCTTCGGCAATATGGAGCTTGTGATAGGCTTAGATTCGTCACGCATGGATGAACGTGGAAACTGGAACCGGGGAAGTGGATTCGTCCGTGGAATAATCCAGTAACTGACACAAGTTTTAATATTGTGGCTGAGTTGGAAACTAATTGTTCCTCGTTTTTAGGAAGTTCACATTTTCGGATACAAGATTCGGATTTTTTCGGTTCAACGACAAACCCGAGGTCGCTACAGCGATTTCCGTCGGTCAGTTTGAAAGTCACAGAGATTTGTTCGGAAGACTCGATGAGATTAAACCGATCAGAAAAAGTAAGTGAAAATTTCACTTAACATGTTTACAAGCAACCAACGAATGTCCAACAGGATTCTTTCAACTGGGTGTAACTTGTATTTCTAGAACATTTAAAGCAGTGGTTCGCACCTTATGTGTAATTAATTACATGTGGGCAATGACAGGGTAGCAGGTAACTAACTGAACCCGTTAGCTGAAAATATCATAAAATGCAGCGTTTTAATCAACCAACATGCAACATTTAAACATCAACATTCGCTGCCAAATCAACAATCAAAACCTTACGAAGTCCAGGATCCATTAAAGTCAAAAACAGTATTTTTCGCTGTTTTGTATGACAGGACGAGCAATATAGATCAACTAGATTTTAGTAAATTGTGGGAAATGGAAATTTGGTCAACAGAAAATAGGTATTGTGCAAAAAAAGGTTGGGAATTACTGAAACAATTGTTCGTTCCTTGTTTTAGAGTTTGGAAAACTCCGATGTGCCCCGGCTCTTCAATTTGTTCTTAAAGGAGCAAGAAACAATTTAAAAAGATTCAGGAACAGACGTCATATCTTCCTCATGGTGACAACTTCACCCTGCACCGATATCCTGCAGGCGATAATGTATTCGAAGTGGCTCAAGGATGCTGGAGTAAAGGTACAACAATGGTGGATCAAGGTTAAATGCGCTGCAGCGAATTCGTCGTTTTGATTTTATTTATTTAGAATCACATCTAAATAAGAACTCACGAAATTTATCAAAAGTTTTAAAATTCAACGAAACTTGTCGATTATCAAAAGTCGGAAATTTTTCAAGATGCACTTCAAATTTCTC
>QXVZ01009643.1:13589-30889 GCA_008931825.1 Phallusia fumigata | reverse complement strand
GGCCACATACACGTCGTTATCTGATTTTCACATGCACGATTTTTATGTTGCACAAAACACAAAAAATGCTTGTCATCAACCTTTTGACTTTTCCATTTTGTCCAAAAAATCATTGTTAGGCAGCTTATTATATGAGTTTCATTAATAGAACATTAATAGAAAAAAATATTAGAATCCTAGTTTTGATTTTTTTCGAAATCAGCAAACGCTTTTGACCCTTATAGGCGACACGCAACTATATTTTTGGGATGAAATGGATTTTTTAGCGAAACATTTGTCCTTCAGGTCCAATAAAGTTTTTCGTTTCGTGAATATATAATAGAGTCGAAATCAAATCCTGTCGTGGAAACCAAACAAACTGCTTGGAGTTTTTGTTAAGCTTACACAAGAAAGGACAAAACTTTGTTCAGCAAATAACGACAGATTTGTTGTTGTAGCAAAATAGTAAAATGTATCTTGGCAAAGGCAAGCTGTATGCATTTTTCCCTGTTAATTGTTTTGGTCGTTATATACAGCACTGTTTTAATTATAGCAAAAACAGGTAAACAAAACGACAAGATAAAATCGCACCTACAAGCATAATCAGGTGCCAACCGCGTTCAGCCAGCCTGAAAACTCCTGCTAAGTGAGAAATGCTCCTCATTCATTACACAACCGCACGAGATTGTCGACAATATAACACTCGGCGCGCACACAACAGCATAATCGAACGTGCATCGCAACTCCGCTCATTAAGAACACGAAATGCCGCCTTAGTGCTGTTTGTTGACAGTTCATCGGCTTGGACAGATAGGAGAAGTGCAGAGTACTTAATACCAGAGAATCGGTGTGGCCGCGAGTTTACAAGTTTACGTTCAGCTGACGGCGAACGAGCAACGAGAGGCCTTCGCGCGATTCTACGATCGTGTTTCGGGCGGAAACAGAAATACCAGTTATCTGGCGATGTAGCGAGAAGCCAGTGTGACTGACGGATTGAGTGTAATCATAACTTTTGCGCTGTCGCCGGTACAACCATTGGGTATGGTGAATCTAAACATTGAGTTCGACTGAATACCGAGTATGTAAAACTATACTTGTTAATTGCATAACTATGTTAGGTAAAGTGTAAGACTACCCTGAAAATGGCGAACAGTGTTATCTGGAGCCCAGAAATTCATACGGATTAAGACAACTACTCAAAACCGGCATTGGCCACGAAAGACTTTGTGACCAAGTTATGATTTGTCTTATCCACTATATTCGGGGCCTCCTATTACGTGTGGAATGGAAAACGCCAAATTGGATGCAAATAGGTAAAATAAAATATGGTACTTTTCGAAAATAAGATTGTAATGGCCTTCTATTATTTATAGATCTTCAAAGCTCAGTTGGTGCTTGGACTGCCGCTTACAATCACACGTTCACTGCCAACCTTCGCTAAATCTTCCTAAAAAGTACTTTTTACACCACTACCCGTTTAACCCTGGCACAAATTTTTGCAACCAAAAGATACGACCAGCACTTGCCTAAATCACAGCACCCACGCCTCATCCTTCAAAACTGAAGCAGACCGATAATTTGCGACTGTCCCTGTCGACACAAATGTACGGCCGAATCGACGGACATAAAAGATTCATTTCACTAATTAGAACATGTGACCCGTCGCCGATTGCTCTGCTCCTGCGTTGCAACGACGCCAGAAAAAACTGTTCCTGCTGTTGGCAAGGGCATTAAACTTTCATGGCGGCCTTACCTTGGGCATGCACAAGTGCTATCACAAGCAGGAGTGATTTCAGGTTAGATTATGTCCAGGTACGAGTGATAAATGAGCCGCGTTTCATGCGCAAAACAAAGTAAAAACACCCAAAAAGGTTAGAGCGCGGGGGGCAGCACCATGTTTGCGCGTTTTGACAACCCAGCAACGCGAGAAAAGTTACAAACTTCGCATCTTACAACAAAGGACATTCGTATGAATCTTGTTTACACGTGTGTCGTTGAGTCAAACTCCCCGAGCGTTGCAATGAATTAATGATGATAGGCCATGCGTCACACACATATCGGCGCCATTTTACCGACTAATCTGATTTCGGTCAAAAACAACGGCGCGTCAGATCTTAGTCGAGCGCTTGACGCGATCATTCAAGTTTAGCGGCGGGTCAATGTCGACAAACACAACTTCAGCTCATAAGAATGTCGATGGTCGACGTTGGTTCTTGTGTACAAGCGCTGGACAGACGGAACTTCCGATTTGCAGCGCTAATGTGTCGCCGTATCTTGATATAAACCGACAAGACGGTTCGTCAAGCGACGTTAATGAAAGAAACGATCTGACGCGAGCACACGATGATGGATTGTCCCTGCGTGGGATTTTATTATTTTCCTGCAATTCCATGGCTCCGCTTTGCATCCAGACAGGCTTACAGGTCTTGTAGGTTTGTTTGTTTTCGGGTAAGATGTCGGCCACTTATCGACAAATTGGCTTCGGGCTTCGGCCAGTATTTGTAGTGGATTTGAAGCTTGTCTGCCTTCAGCGGGATGTGGTGCTGTGGACCGCCATTGTGATGCTATTTTTGTGTGTCTGTTTCGTATCAGTTTTCTGACAATGCCCTGAAGTATTTTTTGATTTGAGTTGAGTTTATATCTCTTGGACGCAATAGCACTAAATCAATCACCAGGCCAAAATAGCTATGCGACGTTAATACGTTATGCAGCTACACCGTAGAGTTTGCCGGAGTGTGCATTCGAAACTTCAACAGACCCACGGCAAACGACCCTCGAATGTTCTCAATGACATTTGCGTTGCACATGAAAGCATGCGCCCGAAACGCAGTCCATAACTACAGTGCTAAAACAATAATCATCACACAGGTCGGCTCATCAATACACCGCCATATGTTTGTGGAGACCAAATATTTGTCAGGGCGTATGGCAACCAATTCGCGGCGGCCTGTATCAACATCCATTGCCAAAGCGGCGCTCTGGACAAGAAGGTTTGGATACTTTGCAGATCGCGTTACAGTTGCGAAATACGAGCCCTTCAATTCGTGGATGTTTTTTTAGGCCGTAGTATCGGGATGCCGATTGGAAGTACACAAGCGATCCGGGCCAGTGGGCTGCGAAGGAAGTATATCTTGCATACCCTTGCGCTTAAAGCCAGGGCGAGGTGTCATAACAACGTTTTCACGTTCAAGTGTGCGTAAAATATAGCAAAAGCTTTTTGGGGTGCGTGAAGGTAAATTGCCCAGGCCTTTGCGAAAGCTTCGGAAATTTTTAAAAGGTGCCCGAACATTTTTCATTTTTATCTGATGCAAGCAAATCTATAGGAAGACTCAAAGAATGACCCTTTTTCAAACTCTTTGAACAACAGCTTAAAAATCCTGCATGCACCAAATAAAGGTTATCCAAATCAAATCAGTGCCCGATCCCTTACATACATTAGACACCTCATCCTCATCGCTCGATCATCATAATACACACACACACACATAATATGTGATCACCCTTGGTTCTGGACGTAATACAAACACGACTTGCGCCAGAGGAATTTCAACGAGTCACTTACAGCATCCCCCGAGAGAAGAGCCGACAAAGGAGCGGAGATGTCAATCAGGTCGATGCACACAAAGGGCCGGGGACCAGCCCCGCACAAATACGAGCGGCGAGAAATTTCGGATAAACGATTGGGCGACGGGGACTGAATGAAATAATATCCATAAATAATTAACGTGAAGCGCAGGAGGCATAAAGGGTGAGGAAGCTTGTTCCGTCTAACAAAAGACTCGATATGACGTATTGCTACGAGGCCTTTCAAGGACTCTTCCGGGATCGAGCCATTGCCGTATATTGGGGCGAAGTGCCTCATCCACGTGACCGCGCCTGGTGATGTTTCATTGGCGCTTAATGGTGCAACCGACCGTTGCGAATGATTCAGTTGAGCGGGGGAGTCGCTATAAAAACACCAACCGACGCTCCTCACACAATGCGCACCCACAATAGCTCCGGCGACGATGCAGGTCGCATCAAAGCCCCACCTCAACGAGGTTGAATTGGGCCATGGGCGTGCGACGTCGCGATGCTAAGTATGCGATTATGGATAGAAACTCTCGACACTGACGTTGAGACAACACTGTGGTCGCAGGACAATAAGACGATATCCGAACACGTTGGCATCGCAGATAACTTCGACGCAAACAAACCCTTTACGTTTATTTTGTCGTTGAAAAACTCTAGTTGTTCAGGAAACGGAACGCGATGGCGCTTTGTCCCAAAGTCGGATGGTGCGAAAAACAAGTCAATCAAGACTACTTGCGGGCCGACAACTTTACTGAAGTCATTCCGGTACATTTAGCATCAAATATTCATTTGATCTATCAACCCTTGCACAGTGCCCCTTAAAGTTGGTAAAAGGGCGCTCGCTGTTTAGAAAACATGGCCGCCTAGCCTGCAGCATGCCCGAGCAACCCCAAGTTGACGGGCCCACTAATCCGGGTCATTGCAGCTGTGTAGACAGTCGAAACAACGTTGCCAAGTGCGGACGCCTGAGCGCTTTTCGCTGGGTCGGTCGCTTAAACAAACTGTAAACACGCGAAAATTAAAAGGCGACTCGAAAGGATAAACGACGCACTGCGATTACAGAACGCTACAAGCAAGGGCTGATGAATGAAACTACTTGATGACAGACGCGCAATTGATCAAACGGGAAATTTATCGCGGATTTTGCTGTGGTAGTTACAGAAAAATGTAACTGGTGTGATCAAAACAAAATTGTTTGTTAAATAGTAATATGCATCTTCAGTGGACATTTTAAGTTTCCGCTTGTAACAAGAGACGAGAAAATTGTTTAAAGTAGCTTGTTTAAAACCACTTCACATTTTGGTTTAGGATTGCCAAGAAAAAAAACGTTGTTGTTGTTTAAAGACTGTTCGTAAACGCCATCTTTTAACCAAGGTTCCGCTTCTAAATGTAGAGTGTGTCTTCGCCCAACATACGTGATCTTTCTGATGCAAAACATGTTTTGTTTCTATTGAAACTTCTTGTACGCGACGAATCCCTCGGCGAAGTTTGCAGAGGCGATGCTCCATTAAGTGAATCCCTGTGGACCGTCTATCGCCACCTCGGCACTTTCATCGAATTCCAAGTTCGCGCTAGGGCGGCAAATGGCTGTGGGTTCATTTCAAAGAACCTTGCTGCAATCTGAAACCGCGATTCGTTCGCGGAGACACGCGGCAACAGGGGATAATCTCTAAGCGAGACATATCCCATTATGTTGTAATATCGCGCATGGAAGCGAATTACCGAACCCTTTGCGCCGCGTTACGAATCCAGACAAGCGGAAAATCGCGGTGCAACAACTCGTAGGCACGCCGGATGAAATAACACACGCCGGACCAACTACGCACTTCGCATTGAAATATCGCCACACAAAGTGCGATAGTAAATTGCATTTCCTTTTTAAGTAGTGTTTTCGTAAAACACAACTCGCGCGGCCTTACATCAACGCGCCACTTACGGGACAAAGGGGCGTCGAGGGCAGAGACGCGGATCCAACGCTGTCAACGCGATGCCTTTGCAGTTAGTTGCTGTATGATGTTGTTGCCCCAGCACTCTCGGACCACCCAAGTCCGATTGGTTTGCATTGAACCCATCGCGCACACGAAATGTCAGCCATAAAATCACATTTGGGCAACACAGGAATGCCCCCCGCCCCGTACGATCGTCAGTGATCGAATTTCGCCAAGCCAGGACGGCTGTTCGTCAATAAAATTCAAATCGCTAATTTTAATCACCTTTTTCTTAGTATTTAACAGGTAGTTGGAAAAAAAGTTGTTCCAAAACTCGGTACATGCCTGAATTTCCCACGACATTTGTGTACAACACACGGCTGGTGCTTTGGCACACTACAGTATTCGCCTTTTAGGCCTGATGGGGCGCCACTCGATACTGCTTGGAAGCACAAAAAGCAAAAAATGTGGACAGAAAAACAAAAGTAGCATTCACCAAAACGCGGTGAAAGTTTCCAAACAATGGAGCCCGAATTAAGTGTTTAAAACCAACCAAATGTTACAATCTTTCAGAAAGTTCTTTAGTTTTAGCTTCAAAAACATTGGTATGCCCACAGACCTGCAGTCGCACTTCATGCAGCAGCATCTCAAAAAGGATGACGCATTTGTCTGTTAACGCAGCGGTCCCTCGGTGAGCGGCAAGGCGACATGCCCAGGCGAATCCGTACCGTGTCAAATTACGCGCACTCAAAACACACGCTCGACTTTCCTAACAGTAAAATTGCGTTCCTTCAATTACAGTGTTTGGCTAAGCCGCCGGGGCTCGCTGCCAGCACAGTTTGGTCCCATGTCTATCGACCCCCCTCAGCACATCCCGGAGAAGTCGCGGCCTTCGTTCGTGTCTCCGGCGAGGCGCGACCGGAAAGTTGTTCGGGCCACGACGTTTTTTGGAGCGAAACGACGAGTTGTGTTTTGAAACCAATTGCGAGGAGTGTGGCGGTCCGGTTTGAAACTACGAATCCATTTGTTATATGGAACTGTTCCCATGGGGTTGAAACGAAGAGGTTACTTTGAATCGATTTGCACAATTCGATCTCATGTTTCTAACTTAGAAATCCGCTCGTTGGGTTTAGGTAAGACAGAAAGTTTGCTGCAGACATTAAAAAACTAATCCCCACTCTACAGTTTCGAAAATGTACATTCGATTATTTGCCCTTTTTGTTGCCAAGTTCAAGCAACGGTAATTACCGCAGCACGGAACAATACCAGTATCGATTAGTGATTTACTGCGTCAGCGGAATTTCCGGATGTTGTTCGAAACACATTACGTCACTGCGTCTTCCGTTACGTACATCGTGAAATCAACGATACTAATCTTGTTAAATGGAATCCTTAACACAAATTCGGAATTATCTTTAAACTCAGATTGGGTTTTACGTCCAATACAACTTTTTCGATATTATTTATCTTAACATTTCTTATCGTTAACTAAAAGCCACACATGTGATAACTTCTTTATGTGCCAATGTCCTGCTCTCTATCATAACGGACGATACTGTTACAGTACTAAATAGATATAGACTGGGTATACAACGAAAAGCCTTACGTAGGTTTGCCTACTTCACCATTGTACGGGTTTGACTGGTTAAATTTAAATGTCGTGCCATTACCGGCCACAAAACTAAACAGTGGGTTATACTGTTTCATTGTCATCGCAAAAATGCCTGATCGGATGAAGACTTGGCCAATTTTGTGTTCTTTCCCATTGAGAATAAACGCACACCCGTGCATTCTGCGAGTTTACAGCGAAAACTTCACTAATCCGGACACAACCTGATTGACGTCAGCGGGTATCGGCAAATCGGGCGGGCGGACGGGATATTTTATTGCCAATTTATTTACGCAACAACTTGACTGTGGTAGGTCNTTGACTGGTTAAATTTAAATGTCGTGCCATTACCGGCCACAAAACTAAACAGTGGGTTATACTGTTTCATTGTCATCGCAAAAATGCCTGATCGGATGAAGACTTGGCCAATTTTGTGTTCTTTCCCATTGAGAATAAACGCACACCCGTGCATTCTGCGAGTTTACAGCGAAAACTTCACTAATCCGGACACAACCTGATTGACGTCAGCGGGTATCGGCAAATCGGGCGGGCGGACGGGATATTTTATTGCCAATTTATTTACGCAACAACTTGACTGTGGTAGGTCGCGAGCTCGAAGTTGCTCGGTCGTGTTACGTGGCTCTCCGGTGCAAATTCTTGCCTCGGTTTGCGCAGGATCCGTGGTTCGTCTGACGCACGCACAACAAAGCTTTATCGGTGTCCGCGCCTAATCCGCTGCTTTACTGTCGCCTCACATGCTGGCAAAGCATGCAGCGTATGGATTTCGCAAATGACCGTAAACACTCGGTGATACGCGATGACCAGCGATTATGCATGTAGGAATTCATACAGGTACTGCGGTTATATCTAGGTTATAGTAAAGCGCGTGTGTGTGTAGGCATAAGGCTTGTGGTAAAAGGCTCGTTAGGCCACCCTGCCGCAACGGCAGTTCCGGATTGTTGTGATGCAGGGATCATCCGATCATAACATGGACTGAGTCTTAACTGAACAAATTGCGGCGCCAAGAGTTTCTCCCTCGTCTCAAGGTCAGCGCAGACTCTCGTTAATTGCGATCAGCGCCCGCGGAACCACGCAGCTTGCGTTTTGGCCCGCCCAGCCCGACCGACGCGAGACATAAACCTAATTTGCTGTCATGAGATTATCTACAACTTCATCACACTAAATCCCAAGGCCACGTTGTGCACGAACAAGCGGGCTACCCAACACAAAGGCGCCTACCAGGGCCAACGTGTTCACAATCCTACAAACAATCTTTGTTGACTGCGCTATCCGTATCCTGGTGATTAATGGCCTACAATAAACACCTTGCGCGTTGTTAATATTCAAAGCCTTAACGTCTCATTATTTCATAAATTCACTTGCGTTGACTGCTCTTGATCTTGTATCGCGACTGCTTACAGACTATTAATCAGGATTGGGCCCATCTTTGAGCCCGATGAAACATTGCGTGAAGTCCAATTAACCGTCCTGGCGGCGCAAAATAAACTTTAAACTATAAATCTTTCAAAGTCGGCCAATATTCCATATTGTCTCGTAAACCCTTTTCGCCTTTGCGGTACGCTTCTTGCTACACACGCCTGCTATAGAGAAGGTCACAGGGCTCAGACTTACAGACTTCGCGAATTTGAATGCTTCCCGTTCGGCTTTCTTATGAGTACTTGAACCTCGACGTGTTGACATATCGAGTCAGTCTTTTCCCGAACCTTAAAACTCGCTGCCTGGACCCGATCTATCGGCAGCGGACTTCGCAAGGTCAACGCCTGGTCCAGCTAGCATCTTCTCCTGTGCAAAATCGAAGGTCACGACGGCGTCCGATTGCCTTCAGGATTGCAGCTTGTGAGCCTAATCCTCTATTGATAAGATCGGAGAGAGTGCTGCCTCCGTAACCCCCCGAAGGCAATGATATTTGATCAAGGTTGGAGCGACTGCTGTTAGTGAATAAAGATAGAAATTGGGAAACGCTTGACAAGCTGTATGTTTTTGGGGGTACACACCTGACAAAGTTTGCAGATAAAAATCAAATATACTTTTTTAGTTTCCGAATAAAGGCCAAACACTATGCAGTACAGTTGTGTTGTACAAACCAGCCGTTACTTAGAACCATATGTTTTGGAAAAACAATATTGATCATATGCTAACCTTGTGTTTGAGGATCACTGATAGCCACTATATTGAGAAAACAAACATGCGTTTATTCCCTGAAAAGCACGGAATTGGGTTTGTATACATATTTTGTGGTGTACATATCTTGTTGACGTATAAAACCGCACCGCGCCATCAATTTACAACTGCATATTTATGAGACGTCTAGACCTTAAAATAACATACTTGCCGATTCCCTTTTTCGCCGTAAAACCAATGAATCGAAAGGAATTGCAAACCGACCGGAAACATTTTTAGAGGCCTTCAGCATCAATGTATCTCAACCTTGAGTGTCCTTGCACGAACCCGGCGAATCGGCGTTTTCCCAGGGAAGCAATGCGCGGCTATTTGGCAGCAGATCGCCTGCCGATGCCACGTCCCAACAATTCGCCACTCACGATTGGGTGTGAAACGGGGAACTGCAAAGTCATAACTGTGCAAGAACTTGGCTCGACTCCGACGCGAGAAAGTCGTGCATGCAACCATCCCTGTCTCTCCTGCTCCGCGGTTTCCTTGTTGTGACTGAGAAGCGTCACGCGTCTCGTAAGCCCCCAGTCAACAACAAGATGCGCTTTTGTCCGGATTACTGCGATACACAGTTGAAACGCAGTGTGGGTCAGGGATAAACCTATTTGTGGTTGGAACGTTGCAAACACCTTCTCGCCGTATATTGCTTAAACACAGCGAAGGGCCAAAATCGCACTTACGCACCATGTGGTAAAATCATACCGAGGAACGAAGCTGCCAAATCTTCATCGGAAATCCGGGACATCTGCATGGTGGTAAAGCAGTATAACCCAATAATAGTTTTTGAAGCTATAATATATCAGATCTGCAGACAGTGCACAATGTTTCGACCTTTAAGGTCTCATCAGTGCAGCTGACATTGGCCGTTTAGGCTAGTTTTTTTTTTTCATGAAATATACTTTTAGAAATGCCCAGAACAAAGTTTATATACACGTTATTGTTTCGAATAGTAGGAATAATTTTGGTAAACATTTATAAAAAAAGTATGTCAAAAATGTATGCCACGGTAAGTAAATGAGTGAAGGCCTAAAAGTAAACTACCCTTTTCTCTTGGCGCACGATAGAATAAATGCCCTTAGAAGAAGCTAGCTTAAACATGTGTCATTGGTGAGATCAAAGAAAATCCTTGACAAATTAAAAAAGCAGACTACCGAATCCTTATGGAGACTCGTACAGTTATCACGTCATACCGGGACGGGCAACAGGCAGCCAATCAGGATGAGCCCCATCAACAAACGCCACCTGCTTTTGAAGCGGCGATTCAATTAGTGCGAAAACAAGCGGTAAACAATAAATCAAACGGCACTTGTCACTGAGTCCCTCGCATCGATCGCAAGCTGGTATACGGAGCCGGCATAAGTGGCCTCTTCCCAGTCGGTCGCTAATCCACACGTTAAACGGAGCCACTCGCTCTGTTGTCACTGGTCGATGGGAGCTGCCCCCGTCACCTCTTGTTTTTATTGGTTTATTTGCCCTTGCGCTCAAATCCCACGAACCGAGGCCCAGGAACGATGGCAGATTCGCGTATGAGAGCATACTACCTCACCGAAGCGCCAATCACTCGGTCGATATATCGAGCTTATAAACCGATATTTACGGACTAAAAAGCTGCCCGGTGTGGCAAGAAAACCCGTCAGTGAGTAAAAGTAAAGCGAAGGTGTTTTCCGCAAGTACGATTGTTTAGGGAAATATCTTCCTTTGCCCCTATATAGCCATCGTTGATTAATCGCTGTGCGCTTCAGGCCAACAATTGAAGCGAGATAGATCGGGGAAAGCCATTCATGGAACCAAATAAATATTTAATTGAGCGCGCGCTGCAAATCGCTTCAACAAGAAAAGCCCATTTGCTTGACGGCTTGTGCGCCGCAAGCTAGAAGCTGACAAGATTAAACAAATATCTGAAATAAAAATGCCTCGCTAGAGACGCAACGTAAACTTTACCCGCTTCTAACGGGGTCTGGGCGATCATCCGGGTGTCTGCTACACACTAAGGAATAGGAACCCTTCAACATAGCAACAGACAACCTTTTGGACGTATTGATGCCAAGGTTATTTTGCGGTTATTGCTCCCCGATAGGAAACATTGGGCGCAATTGCATCCGATGCAGCAGAAATGAATCATTAAAGCATCACGTACAAGGGCATTAAGTAAATGTCCATTGACATCTCGCTGCCCCTACAGCGTTGCCAAACGCGTGTGGAATTCCCACGAGTGGACGATGGAATCTCAGCGTCGTTGCCAGTTGCCAGATGCGACCCTTCTGCGCTGCCAATCATGGATTTTCCTGGCGTATCAAGCCCAAGCCGATCGCGAATTCCTTTCGGTTGGATCTGCAGTGCGACAGATCGTTCGGTTTGCCACACGTCAATCACTCTACTTGTCTTCCGGTGTTGCGGCGTGTTTACAGGCACACAGGGTCAAGCGTTGCACAGGAGGCAAAGCCCCTTGCCCAGAACGTGATACATTTATGGACACCATTACTCGGGCCGGTTCGGTCTTGCCACGACAGCTGCCGCTTGATGGACAGCAACTAAACGAATGCGTCAACGAGCGAAATGCCGCAACTCATCCATGACAACGATAACATGCCGCGAGGACTTTAAGGGCCGACGATTGATAAAACTTCTTTGTTCTCCCCCAGTGCTTAGTGGTGACCAAAAACGGTTTCCCTGATGTGCGCCGTGTGTTGTGGTGGCATAAATACGCGGACTTCAGTGTGACCAGCAATGATTCTCAAACGGTCTGCTGCGGCACATAAGATACCGAGTGCAATCTCATATCATGTGTCACATATNGCCGTGTGTTGTGGTGGCATAAATACGCGGACTTCAGTGTGACCAGCAATGATTCTCAAACGGTCTGCTGCGGCACATAAGATACCGAGTGCAATCTCATATCATGTGTCACATATATTATGCAGGATTTGGTTTTGATGGAAAGTAGAACAGCGCTAGGACCTCGTTTCGGTCTTATTTGCTACTAAAAGCAGCTTCACCTATAACATCTGTTTTTAGCATGCAAAGTGTGCCCTAGAAAAATAGTTTGTTAGTGTGCCACAAAACGTTTGAAAACCGCTGATGTACAGTTAAGCTGGGACTTTTAAACTGGGTTGGCGCGCCTGGAATCTGTAGCCCCAAAACAAACAGCACTCCTCCACAGCAACAAACAACTTAAACTGCCCCTAGTTTGACAAGGGCACGAAGCGAGTCTGATCCCTTCATTAATTTTGCGGCCGTTTGCAAATGTTTTCTCACCACATCAAGTGCATCGGAAAGGTGGCAATTTTTTCCAGCACATGCATGGGTGATTTGCCGAGGCTGGCACGAAACTAAAGTGCCCGCGGTCAAAGTGACCCCCGCGCCAACTGGAGGAATTACCACCAAGGTACACAGCGTTGCTATTTGCGTTTCTAGTTCTCGGCGGCGGCGTCCAACAAAGTCGAGGGGAGCAACACCGGGCGATGATGTATCTGGCGATACGGCCACTTTAATTTAGTCCGCCAAACTGCCTGACTCACTATATCGGAATCGGGGTAAATAAACAGCGAGCGAATGGCGAATATCTCATATTTGGATCTACTTCGATTTCTCACGGACGCGCACAATCGTCCTGTCAAGGTGTAAACGCCCGCCGCATAGCACCTTACAACGTACTTGGTTTAATGATTCACTAACACTACTCAGAGCTGACGTAACCGTCGCGATTGCCGTCTAATGTGGTGTCGCGTTACGGCGCAACCGGTCCTATAATACGATTTCCTTTGTCGAAGAGCCATCTCCGGTTGATATCCGCATTCTGAGCTCAGTGCCCTGCAGTGTCGGATGGCGATCAGGGATGGAAAGTGTTCAAGCTGGTAGCTGCGGGTTGGCGTCGTGTTTGCACTGGGATTACCTTGTCCCCCGCTTCACCTCACAACAGAGGCTAGCCAGGAAAACTTTCCAGTCGGCCAGTGCAATTCACAACCAGCGCTGCGTAAAAACGCAAACAAATTCGTCGCCTTGCATGAAACTTGAACGAAAGCATCGCGCAACCCACACAGTTTACGAAACACATTTAAAAGACACAACGCGAAGTTAAGTTTTTGCGGGACAATTTAATGGGTTCTAGAGAAGTGGTGTAATCTCAAGTGATGGAACAGTTACGAACGCAAGGTACTGCCTGGAATTTTGGCGTCCTTGCCATTCATCTTCATCGAGTTACAGCTGTCACAAAACTGTCCCACCGAGCAGGGCGACACGGGTTCGACTCGCCAGGCACGTCAACCACGGCAAGCAATGCAAGAGCACATCAAACCTATCCACTGCTGAGTGGACGACGGGGTTAACGACTTTTGAGAACAATAACTTTTCGGATCATCGGTCAGCTATCTTTCCACATAATGTGGGCGTTGATATATACAAGATCGCGTTACTGTGTCATTAAAGTCTAAGCAGGGTTTGTGTGAACCCCGCAGAAAAGAAGTTTGTAACTAAAAACATTATTTAGTTCCACCATACACCAGGTAAAATTGCTGTCGGCAAAATTGAAGCCATGAGCTGTTTGCTATGTGCAAAAAACCTTACTCGCAAAACCTTATTGGGAAAAAGACTTTCCGCGAACAAAACTGGTCGCAGTTACAGGCAATCTTCCGAAAATAACAAAATGTTTACAGTGACGCGCAAAGGTCGGGTCACGGGCCGACTCGTGCATCAAACGCAGCACGGCGCAGCACCTTCCAAGTAGTGAGAGTAGTGGAATTCAGCGGAAGAAAGCCCCCTAAAGCCGTCAGAGTCCCTGGGCGATCGCGAATGTTTGATACAAAATTGGCGTCGGATTACATCGCATCATTTTGTTCGATGCGAATTGCGCGATTCAGGGCTCAATGAGGTGAAGCCGCTCACCCCGTGTGATCAAACGGATCTGGTCGCAAATTCCTGTTTTCTCGTTGTTCGCTAACAACGGTCGTCGCGCGACGCCATGAAAAAGTAACGATACTAATTGTTGTCAATGGGGCGTGTGTCGGGTGTAAACTGCGCCATGTTTACATCCCAAACTAAGTTGCTATACAAGGCGGGTTTCACAAAAGGCCAGAACAGCCGGCCGAACGTGGGATAGGCGACGAGCTGGGAACTGCGCACAGGCAGCTAGAGCTGGTCGTAAAGGACCCACAATGCTGGCGTCGGCGGCTTCTAAGGCCGCGATGTTGTTTGCTTTCAAAAGCTGGGCGCTAAGCTAATGAGAAAGACAAACCAAGAGAGCAGCGATGGAGGCTTTTAGAAGCGGAAGGGACAACATGAAACGCAGGTGCTGGATGCCAACAAGATAAGTGTTGGGATCTTAATTCCACCGCCTTAGTAAGGCTTGTTAAGACTTTACCATGCGATCGGGTTGGGGCCTTGCTTAGCAGTTTGTTTGTGAATGGCAGATTCTATTGTCGGATTAGCAATGCTAACTCTCGCTAACATATAGATTGCCACGATGAAAATGAGGACATAAGTACACTGTCTGTGCTTCGTTGATGGGTTTAAAATTCATCTCCCCTGTTGAAGCAACGGTTGCAGATGGTGTTTTGTGACCTAGCCAAAGTACAGCACAACACGGAGGCTATGTTTAAATCCTTAAATTTTAAATAATCATTTTGCCCAAAAGAACAGAAATACTTGAACAAAATCAAACACATATTTGATGTCGCATTTGTTTATTTGCACCAGAACATTTACCGTTTGGGAAAAATATTCAAAATCGCAGATTTTCTCGAGAGAAAGTTTGCTCTTTAACCCCATCTGGCGGCTATTGATACAAGCAAATCATCGCTTAGCAATACACAGGTGATCAAGCAATCGCAGTGCGTCGGGGACAGCCATAGTGAATTGCAATGTGTAATTTCACACAGACCACAGACAATAAACGACACAACAATGTAACAATTGCAGACAAAAACATAGGACGCATATAGCTAAAATATAGCTTCGATGTCAGGTACGTTTGCATGCGGGACTGTACATACTCAGGGGGGAGGAAACGTAACGTTTACGATCAGCAAAAACTTTAAATGGCATTTCCAAGTGAATTGTGGAATTGATACCGAAGTTTTAAAAACAAGTTCCAAGCAGACCACTTGTCCACTTTCGACGATACAAAAAAAACGTTTAAAAACACACAAAGTGAGTGAAAGAGGAATAAAAAAATCACTAAGCGCAATTTTTCAACCGATAAAATTTTCAACCAGGACAAACTTACTGATGTCGTGGGAACCAATTAAATTGGAACATGCATAAGATCGCAAGAGGTATGGAGAACGGCAAAGGGCAACTAAAATTACTTTAAAAACAGTGCTGTGTGCTAAAAAGATTTAAATCAGTGCCGACGAATCAAAATGCATTGACGCGTATAGAGTTAAAGGGTTAACATCTGCTGTAATGAAAAGTGAAAATGTAAATGTTACTTTGTCCATACTTAACACTGCTCGAGGACCAACGCTGTTCAGCCAGAATGCGGCTTCACGCCTCACTGCCGCTGTCCTCTTCTCCAGCGAGCAAACCGCCCTCAACGTAACGCTTCTTGCGATAGAGAATATAGTGTTGGACCATGAAGAGAATATCGAACAGCACAGAGAAGAGACCAAGGCCAAACTTGGTTGGATCACCGAAGACAAGATCCCATTCGTCTATAACGTGCAAATGGAAATAGTTGTTTGTTTGTTTGTCTCATTTTTCCTTTGTAGGCAGAACAACGACTTAAAGCGTTATACTGATAATACCATCTGGTTCATTTCTATTTGATTTTTTCGATTTTCGAAGTCGGGTTTTCAATTTGGGTCAGCCCATTGGGTTTCAAATGAGACTTAAGTTTGCCGCTTACAGAAATACAAGCGACCGGGACAGGATTAGAACTGACATTGGGAGCACCAACCACTCAGTAAATGTGTGTGATTTTGTAATGATAGTTTAAAGTCAGTCCGCCATAGGTGAAAAAATAGCAATTAATGGAAACGTTACATCCAACAAGGAAGTACGGCATACTAGTAGCGAATTTTCGCAGAAAGGTTTTTCCGGGGTGAAAAAATCCAAGAAACTACAGTTTAGGATCCGAAAACCCTTTACTACAGTTTTGGATCCAAAGTTAGGATCCAGAAGCCGAGCAAAGTAAGACATTTACGAAACATCCAAAGTCAAGCCTTATGCGACGACGGACACAATCGATCATAAACCAACGTTGTAACCGGCAGACGATCGTTAAGCGTAGTAAATACATCGCCCCTAGCACGCCGTATTTTGTCACCGCTGCACCGAAAACTTGATTCTATAGGTAATCAGATGTTTTAGTACAATAAACTCTAATTGAAGGTCACAATAGGTTTAAAAATAAAAAAGTTTAGCTTTGGTGAACAAATCTCTCATACAAGGCCGATTTACACATGCCGAAAAATGCATTATGTCACTAGCCTTTTAGCGGAGTAAATGTATTAATAAAAACAGTGAATCTTATTTTGCACAGAACACCACCAATGGCCGCTATACCTTGCGTGCAGTTAAACGACATCTGTTAGTCGATAAACTGCATTTACACGTTGCGAATGATAAACAAACCATGCAGGTTTCGATATGCAGCTGCTGTTCGATTCTGTTTGCTTAACGCTCATAAGCAGTAATTATCACTTAGGTTGATATATTGTCGTTTTTTTAACAAACCACACCTCTCTCCTCTAACGTTTGTTGTTTCCTCTCTATGACTAATCAGTTCCGTTACATTTTATCCCATTATAACATCATTAGCGCCGGTAAATGAAGAAAGACTGTTTTTACAGGCAAATGGATTAAAGAAAAAACTAAATTTCTCAACATTGAAGCTTTACAACAAGTCCTAATAAAAGATATAATCACCGTTGTTGTAAGATTGAAGGAACATCTGCAAAATACTCAAGGAGCCACCAGTGAAATCGAGGAGGACATTTCCTATACTCCATCCCTCCGTGCTTTTTCGCTTGTAATTCATAAATGCCTAAACACAAAACAACTGATAGTTTCAATAGATACCAAAT
>QXVZ01009643.1:0-13516 GCA_008931825.1 Phallusia fumigata | reverse complement strand
TTTGTCTCATTTTTCCTTTGTAGGCAGAACAACGACTTAAAGCGTTATACTGATAATACCATCTGGTTCATTTCTATTTGATTTTTTCGATTTTCGAAGTCGGGGTTTTCAATTTTGGCAAGCCCATTGGGTTTCAAATAAGGCGTAAGTTTGCCCCTTAGAGAAACACAAGCGACAGAGAAAGGATTAGAACTGGCAACATTGGGAGCACTAACCACTCAGTAAATGTGTGTGAATTTTGTAAAGATAGTTTAAAGTCAGTCCGCCATAGGTGAAAAAATAGCAATTAATGGAAACGTTACATCCAACAAGGAAGTACGGCTTACTAGTAGCGAATTTTCGCAGAAAGGTTTTTCCCGGGTGAAAAAATCCAAGAAACTACAGTTTAGGATCCGAAAACCCTTTACTACAGTTTTGGATCCAAAGTTAGGATCCAGAAGCCGAGCAAAATAAGACATTTACGAAACATCCAAAGTCAAGCCTTATGCGACGACGGACACAATCGATCATAAACCAACGTTGTAACCGGCAGACGATCGTTAAGCGTAGTAAATACATCGCCCCTAGCACGCCGTATTTTGTCACCGCTGCACCGAAAACTTGATTCTATAGGTAATCAGATGTTTTAGTACAATAAACTCTAATTGAAGGTCACAATAGGTTTAAAAATAAAAAAGTTTAGCTTTGGTGAACAAATCTCTCATACAAGGCCGATTTACACATGCCGAAAAACGCATTATGTCACTAGTCTTAAAGCAGAGTAAATGCATCAATAAAAACAGGTAATCTTATTTTGCAAAGAACACAACCAATCGCCATACCTTGCGTGCAGTTAAACGACAGTCGATAAACTGCATTTACACGTCGCGAATGATAAACAAACCATGCAGGTTTTGATATGCAGCTGCTGTTCGACTCTGTTTGCTTAACGCTCATAAGCAGTAATTATCACTTAGGTTGATATATTGTCGTTTTTTTAACAAACCACACCTCTCCCCTCTAACGTTTGTTGTTTCCTCTCTATGACTAATCAGTTCCGTTACATTTTATCCCATTATAACATCATTAGCGCCGGTAAATGAAGAAAGACTGTTTTTACAGGCAAATGGATCAAAGAAAAAACTAAATTTCTCAACATTGAAGCTTTACAACAAGTCCTAATAAAAGATATAATCACCGTTGTTGTAAGATTGAAGGAACATCTGCAAAATACTCAAGGAGCCACCAGTGAAATCGAGGAGGACATTTCCTATACTCCATCCCTCCGTGCTTTTTCGCTTGTAATTCATAAATGCCTAAACACAAAACAACTGATAGTTTCAATAGATACCAAATAAAACAGATTTTATTCAAAACTACTTTCTTTTATCTTAAAACACAGCTATTTATTACCTGTGGAATGTACTTTATGAGGGTTACACCAAGTTTTAAATATGAAAAAGCCATCAAGTATTCAAGCCAGGATATCTTTTGCCCAACAGCGACAAAAAGTAGAACAAACACTGACAACCAGCCGATTGCAAGGAGACCTGTTGCAATCTTCGATACCTTTTGGCCATCTTTCTATGTGAAAAGTGCACAAAAATAATAAAATGTTGCATTTGATCATATGCAAACATGAAAATATTTACCTCATATATAAAGCATTGAAAGATAGTTACTGAAGTTAGGAGGATTGCATGAAGTGTAAAAAACACATCATTTGCTTCAACAGGGTTCACACCATCAGGATTTTCTTCGATGTATTCTTTCTGTGTGAGAAACATGGAAATGTTTACAGGTGTAGCCAGAAACTTTTTTCCAAGTGATTTTCTAATTTACTATGAATACTTGCCTTAATTAATGGAATCCAGAACATCCCAATGTTGTATAAACCATAGGCAAGAAATCCAGTGATGTTGTATGCAAGGTAATCAAAGTTGAGTCCCACAACACTAAATAGTAAAATTCATGCAGATTTGCAAAAATTTGGACACAAGAATTACCAGGTATTAGTTTAGACAAGCATTACATATGACTTAGTAAAATAGTTTTGCCAGAAATTTACCTTTTTCTCCTGAAGTTCAAAATCACTTGGGGGTAGAATGAGACAGACCATGCAAGAAAGTAAATCCACCCCACCACTGTGTTCAGAATAACTAGTGTTTTACTATGAACCACATACACCCGGAAACGTGGGTTTTCAGGAAGGCTGTAATACAGGTTAAAGATAAGCAAATGTATAAACCATAGTTGTATATATTTTGTTACCTGACATTCGCATTGGTAGTGTTGACCTCAACAACAATCTGTCCAACTGCACAAGCATTAATTGGGACAAGAAAAGAAGAAAGGTTTGCAGGAAAAATAACCTGCAACGAAGTCATGAAGTTAAGCAACAAAAACATAACGAGAAGCCTACCGCAGGTACAGGCAATTGACTGTTGAGGTGATGGTTTATTGCAACTGACCAAAGTCCAATCTCTTCAGTAAGAAGCAGGATTATTAAAGGTTGACTAAGTCATACCCATAACAAACATACCAATCTTTGATATTGTCCCACATTAAGCTTACATTCGGGTACAATATATCAATAGAAAAAAATTCCAAACCTGCTTTGGGTATGTTACAGGAGAACCTTCATCAGCAGNTGTCCCACATTAAGCTTACATTCGGGTACAATATATCAATAGAAAAAAAATCCAAACCTGCTTTGGGTATGTTACAGGAGAACCTTCATCAGCAGAATGTTCATGAGTTGTATTCAAAAGTAGTGTGACAATTTCCTGTAGTTTGGGTGCCAAGGAAAATGTCATATTTGCTTCTTCTCCTGGTATCAACTTTCCAAGGGATTTCCATGATAAATCTAAGGACAAAAACTGATGGTAATGCAAATTACCTAGACACAAACTCATTAGGAAATTAATCAAACCTGAAGTGCTTCCATCAGCAGTAAAGGTGGCAGTACTTAGAACAATACAAACGAAAAATAACAGATAAAACTTCATTTCAGTACAAGTTTACACACAATAAAAATATTGCACAGTTACATCTTCAGCAAACAACAAAAATTAATCAAAGCTATGAAGATCTTTAAATCCTTTTTGGTATCTCCACTTTAAACAAATCCTACTGAATTTTAAGGCATTTAATTTTGCAAGTAGGCATTTTGAAAAAATAAACTTCTTCCACAACAGCTAGCCGAGTATATTAAGTTAAAGATCAAACTACACTGTTATTTGCATGTCACGACAACTTCCGAGAACTCAATCAGATTTGTGGAGTCATGAGACCCCTTCAGTCGTCAACACCAAAACTAATGAGACTTCCCCTTTCATTCTGTAAAACTATTGACAACTTTTTGTGACCGAAATTTAGCTGATTTTTGGCCAACTTCCATTTTCATTAAAACTCAAAACAAATAGTCAAACTGACAGCAAATTACTTGTGGCTATAAACCTTCAGTTGATGCCTGATTTTCATTGGCGAATAAAAAAGGATGATTAGTTTACTGAACACAAAATAAAGGGACAGCGGGATTCTCCCCTTTCTCGTGCAAATTATAACACTGTAACGTCTGCATCTCCGCGTACTACATTTGCGTTTGTAATGTAAAGAACAAATGCCAACAAACAGTAAGTCTTTAGTCACAAAGGCAAAATCTGTTGAACCAGATTGTCTCAAGCATGTCGAAAAGATTATCCAGTAGCCATGAAAAGAAAACCAACGACAAAGAAAATAGAGATGCAGCGGCGTAAAATCTGCCCATTTAGTGACGTCGTATNTCTTTCCTCGAAAGAACGTTTCGACTTAGTCACTTTTGTGTAATTTCGTGTTAGCGTTTTTTGTGCGACGATGGACAACTTTTCGTCGTTCGGATCATCAGGTTCAACTGGAACCCCTACCCTGAACCGGGAAACTGTTGCAGAATCGTTAAAAGTTATCGAGATGCAAGCAGCCATTCAGCAACAAGAAATGCTGGTGCAGGTACTTACTGCATATGTAGTTGTAAAGAGACTATAGAATTTATGTCATTTTTACTAAAAGGAATTATGAGATCACCATTATCTTGCAGACCATCAATGACAAATGTTTCAAATTGTGTGTGCAAACTCCCGGTTCAAGTTTGGATGGTTCCCAACAGGTAAATGAATATTAAATGACTGTGTCGTTCAAAATGTTAGGACTAGTCACGGCATAGGCATGCACTAAGCAAACCTAGGTTAATGCCTTTGTTGGTACCGTCATCGGGTACAATGAGTCAGAAATTCACAACTGCCCCCGAGACTGCACAAACTGTGGTTTTCAGTGTTATATTATGGCGATGAAGGTGCAAGAATAGTGCTTGAATTCAGTGACTGACAAACAAATACAGTTCATATCCAAGGTTCAATTGTGGTCACAGCAGTGCGAGATTATACAGAAAGAGAACAATTTGAGAGGAGGTTGAGAACAGTAGGTGTTCGTTTTATCGTCTAAACATTTAAACAACAATAACAAATGAAAGGTTACTAGAAACGATCCACAAGGCTAGATATTAACATTGTTGCAACTTGCTGAAATACAAACAATTAGACGTGGTCGATTCTAACTGATTACTGCACTAAAAACATTAAAACTGCACTTTTAGATCAAGATTTGGCCAAGTCCAAGCACATTTTAGTCACATGACACATATAGAGGAAAGGATGGCCCAAAACTAACATAGACCAATGCACTTGGGAATTATGGTTGCACTTGGGAAAGGAAGCGTAGAAATCATATTTAAACATAGTGAACTTGTCCGTAACAGTAACTATGACTTAAATATGGTATCATTGTCTAAACATTTTTACCATTGCATTGCTAACAAGTTGATCTCCTTCCATTAACAGTTTTGGAGGGTGCAGTCTAAAAGTGTGAGGCCACTCAGTTTAGCACTCCGTCTGCCTATCATAAATCAAAAACTGCAGGTCCATTACATTCGCCTTTGGTCACATGCAGAGGCATAGCCAAGGGGACGAAAGGGGCCATGGCCCCTTCCAATATTTGTACATTGAAGTAGGCTACTCCTGGAAAAAATCCATAAGCTTTACATTAAGTTGGGTTATATGCCCCCACCCTCCAAGTTTCCCAGCTAGGCCATTTCCCCAAATAGCCCAGTCTGCAGAATGTGGCAGTTTCTGACGAGATCTCGGGCATGCAGGACCAAAATGTCCCGCAGGCGCAGGCCCTAAGTCCACTTGCAAGACCAACAAGCCTGCATACAGCACAAGTGGCAAAGAGGACATGCAGTAATACAGCTGTTATATTCATCAGTTGTTTTATGTTTTTATCTTCGCATGCAATCTAAAAAAATCTGCCATACTCTGCAGACTGGCAAATAGCACCAACCACCAGCAATAATAGCAAGTATTTGAAGAAGTATCTGCAGTTTTGAAGGCACTGGCAGTTTGTACGCTGGACTAGACAGACCTGTAGCTTTAAACTCGCAAGAGGTGCACCGAGCGGCCTTAAGTTTTAGACTAGACATTATAGGTTTTGTACAGATAATTAAACCCTGCCATTTAAGCCATCTCAATTGATTAAGTTTTAATTAAAATGCACATGACCCACCAGTCAAAACTGTTGTGGTTTATACATGAAAATGACTGGTTTAAGCCAAAAATGTCCTTCACCTTTGCACCACCATTGTGGTGGGAGCATCTTGATGGAAGTCAAGTTTTTTTAAAAACCAAAACTTGTCCTTGACTAGAGTTATTCTAACACTGCTGATTTCAGTTTGCATAAGTTGCACTAAAACTTGTTTTTATGTGTTTTGTAGAAATGTCTTGCCAAGTGCGTGGATAGAATCAAGGACTGTAACCAACAAAATTAGACAGCATTCAAATATGATGTGATAACAGTCGCACAACTTAAACATTTTTTATGGTTATGTGTTATGCAAATCGAAAATCTGGGTGACATTGTTGGTCACTAAAAGTCAGTGAATCCAAATCCTATTTTTGTTGCTATAACAACTGCAAAGCATTGTATGCTGTAAACAGTCTCTGATTTTGCCAGAATATTAGTTGATTGTTGACCACAGTAGTGTTAGCTATATTTTCTTGAATGCTAAAGCTGTCACCAATAGTTTTTTGAAAGAAACAGTTTTTTGTGACTACTGACTATATGTGCACCATGTGCGTATTTTGCAAAAAATGTGCTGTATTGTGTGTTATCCAGCAGGATATTTTATACCAGCCATTCATATTGGACCTAATTTTCTCAAATTGTGTTGTACTTTACTTTGCAGTGTTTATTGGTGTGTCATCATGTTGTTGACATTTAAACACCTTAAACATGTTAGGCAAACCTGCTTTAGCAGGCTGCTCTCTGATTATGTGAAGATTGTTGAAGTTGGGCCTAGGGATGGTCTTCAAAATGAAAAGCAAGTGGTACCCACTTCCGCCAAAATAGACCTTGTAAACAAACTTACCAACTGCGGTTTTCAAACCATAGAAGTTACGAGTTTTGTGTCCCCAAAATGGGTTCCTCAGATGAAAGATCACACTGAGGTGCTGCAAGGAATTAATCGGGTACCAAGCACAAAGTATGCTGCCCTTACTCCAAATCTAAAAGGTTTTGAAGGAGCTTATAATGCTAATGTGGACGAAGTAGCTATTTTTGGTGCAGCTTCCGAGTCATTTAGCAAAAANGCCAAAATAGACCTTGTAAACAAACTTACCAACTGCGGTTTTCAAACCATAGAAGTTACGAGTTTTGTGTCCCCAAAATGGGTTCCTCAGATGAAAGATCACACTGAGGTGCTGCAAGGAATTAATCGGGTACCAAGCACAAAGTATGCTGCCCTCACTCCAAATCTAAAAGGTTTTGAAGGAGCTTATAATGCTAATGTGGACGAAGTAGCTATTTTTGGTGCAGCTTCCGAGTCATTTAGCAAAAAGAACATCAACTGCAGCATACAGGAAAGTTTGGAGCGCTTTTTACCAGTTGTTGAAGCAGCAAAACAGCATCAAATCCCAGTCCGAGGATATGTCTCTTGTGTGGTGGGGTGTCCATATGAGGGGGATATTTCACCACAAGCTGTGCTGGATGTGACTGAAAAATTGTTGAGTATGGGATGTTATGAGGTCTCACTGGGTGACACAATTGGAGTAGGCACTCCAGGATCCATCAAAAATCTCCTAGATGTCCTTCTAAAAACCATTGAAATCTCAAAGTTGGCATTGCATTGTCATGACACATACGGCCAAGCTTTGGCAAACATTCTGATGGGCATAACACAAGGAATAAGAACTTTCGACTCTTCTGTTGCTGGACTTGGGGGATGTCCATATGCTGCTGGTGCATCAGGAAATGTTTCCTCTGAAGATGTTGTCTACATGTTGCATGGCATGGGAATGAAAACTGGTATTGATTTAGATCAGCTAGTCCCGGTTGGAAATAATATTAGCACCATTTTGGGTAGGGCAAATGAATCAAAAGTTGGAAGGGCATTGCAAAGCAAAAAAGTGGAAACCAAATAATAGTCAATGATTTGTTGTAAAATATATTACATACCCTATAATTTTACCTTGTTTATTATATTGTTTGCTCAAAATAGATTTGTTTTTACTGATGAAATTGCAAAATAAGGTTGTTTTAAATTAATGTTAAGGTCACTTCAATATTATTAGGTTTTGTATGCTTGTATCATATTTTCTAAAACCTTACACTAAACTTTGAAACCATTACATCAATACCCATGCAAGTGTTTTTTATTATAATACTTTACTATCAATGAACTCTCAAAAATGTGTTTTGCGCTTGCGTCCAGTATACTTGGTGTTGGGTCGGACAGACTTTCCCTGGCGTTTCCTTCTTTCTTTTTTCTCCGCTATCCAGTCCCGTGATTTCTTTATGCTCTGTCGTTTGCGAAAACTATTTTGTGATCGTTCCTGTGTGTATTTCACATGTTGACTGGATTCACCAGTTCCAAGTCCCTGAGGCAAGGTTGGTGTTTGAATTCCACAGAACAAACAGAGAAATATCTTCTTGGCCTTGGTACTGTTGGGATAGTCTACCACAACCCCACCACCAAACCCAGCTCGTACAGATTGGGTGGTGATCAGTTCAAGTTGTTGTGGATTTTCTGGGTAGATCTGAAAAAATGTTAAAATGAAGAGTTTGGCTTACACTTTAACATAATACCAAAACCTGAACGTTAAATTGCCAAAGGTTTTGGTAAGTGCAAGTTATGGTTTTAAATTTTCAAAGGTAAGTTTATAGAAATTTTATATGTGACGCAACTTAAAAATACCTACTAGTGTTGCCATTTTGACCCCAAACATATATTCTGTTGAGACAATTTTGAATAGAATTTACCTGAAACACTGCTCTGCTTCCATTCTTCATTGAAGCATACAGTGTCGAGAAAAAGGTGTAAAGTCTCTTCTGGGGCTTGTGGTTTTTCTTGTCAGCATTGCACAACCATTGTAAGGCAGATATACTAATTACTCCATCAAACATACCGGGACGAAAGCTCACTCCTTGACCAGCATCAGCAAGAACAACATCTCCATCTATTTCCCTTTCTCTAGCAACATTTAGCATAGCTGCACTGATGTCTATGCCCACCCACTCATGTCCATGCTCTGTTAAACATTCACCACTGAGGCCGGAACCGCAGCCAACATCTAATATCAAGCATGGCGTGTCATCAGGCAAATTTAACAACTCGATTGCCCTCTCACTCATCTCTGATTGAATTTCAATCATTCGTGAATTGGTTGTGTACTTCATTGCCTCTTCCTCATTGTAGAATATGTCTGGGGGTGCTTGGTGCTCTGGTCTTCTTTTTGATGACATGTTTCTCTCAGTTTTTTAACTCCTACNAGGTCACTTCAATATTATTAGGTTTTGTATGCTTGTATCATATTTTCTAAAACCTTACACTAAACTTTGAAACCATTACATCAATACCCATGCAAGTGTTTTTTATTATAATACTTTACTATCAATGAACTCTCAAAAATGTGTTTTGCGCTTGCGTCCAGTATACTTGGTGTTGGGTCGGACAGACTTTCCCTGGCGTTTCCTTCTTTCTTTTTTCTCCGCTATCCAGTCCCGTGATTTCTTTATGCTCTGTCGTTTGCGAAAACTATTTTGTGATCGTTCCTGTGTGTATTTCACATGTTGACTGGATTCACCAGTTCCAAGTCCCTGAGGCAAGGTTGGTGTTTGAATTCCACAGAACAAACAGAGAAATATCTTCTTGGCCTTGGTACTGTTGGGATAGTCTACCACAACCCCACCACCAAACCCAGCTCGTACAGATTGGGTGGTGATCAGTTCAAGTTGTTGTGGATTTTCTGGGTAGATCTGAAAAAATGTTAAAATGAAGAGTTTGGCTTACACTTTAACATAATACCAAAACCTGAACGTTAAATTGCCAAAGGTTTTGGTAAGTGCAAGTTATGGTTTTAAATTTTCAAAGGTAAGTTTATAGAAATTTTATATGTGACGCAACTTAAAAATACCTACTAGTGTTGCCATTTTGACCCCAAACATATATTCTGTTGAGACAATTTTGAATAGAATTTACCTGAAACACTGCTCTGCTTCCATTCTTCATTGAAGCATACAGTGTCGAGAAAAAGGTGTAAAGTCTCTTCTGGGGCTTGTGGTTTTTCTTGTCAGCATTGCACAACCATTGTAAGGCAGATATACTAATTACTCCATCAAACATACCGGGACGAAAGCTCACTCCTTGACCAGCATCAGCAAGAACAACATCTCCATCTATTTCCCTTTCTCTAGCAACATTTAGCATAGCTGCACTGATGTCTATGCCCACCCACTCATGTCCATGCTCTGTTAAACATTCACCACTGAGGCCGGAACCGCAGCCAACATCTAATATCAAGCATGGCGTGTTATCAGGCAAATTTAACAACTCGATTGCCCTCTCACTCATCTCTGATTGAATTTCAATCATTCGTGAATTGGTTGTGTACTTCATTGCCTCTTCCTCATTGTAGAATATGTCTGGGGGTGCTTGGTGCTCTGGTCTTCTTTTTGATGACATGTTTCTCTCAGTTTTTTAACTCCTACAACACCTTTAAATAAGATAAGACAATTACTGCCCAAATACATCTGCACACTAAAACCCTCGGTGATATTGTATATAGCCAGCAAAGTTTACGCACTTACATTTATCAACATTATGTGATCAAATAAACAATATCTTTTATCAAATTATAGCATTTTATCATGATGTGTAAGACATTGTACAGAGATACATTAGAGTTAGCAAAAAGTACACACACCAGACCATGCAATTATTGACAACCAAATGTTTACACATATCAGCATGGTAACTTGTTTGACCAACTTGTAGTTAAAAAACTCAATATCTGTTATCATACTTCAGTGAAAAACATCTGTTGTATTACAAGCTGTATGTCATGTAAGTTAGTTCTAACAGAAATCCACAAAATTTTATACTTTAACATTGTTATGTAGTTTTGCAACAGTATTTGGCTGGGGCTGAATTGTTGAGGTAACAACAAAATTTCCGTCAACATTGTTAACTTATTCACTAAGTCACATATATTGAACTACACCTACATCGAAAACCCTTTGCAATCAGAGACACCCAAAACCTCAACTTACAGTTTGTGTGGCCCACGTGACAATATGGGGAACTCCCTGTCAAACGAGCATTTTTGATGTTTTTGTCAAATTTCGTCTGTTCGTCAATACTACAACAAATAAGGTGTACAGTAACCGTATCCAGTTAGGAATATCTTCGGCTTGGTAACTGTTTGCTGTGGTGTTGCCATCTTTTCTTTCATCAAGCAAAATAAATTCAACTCAATAGTCCTATGTACTACTTCTATCGACGAACCGGACCTCCTCATGATTTTAGCGATGTTCGCTACCGCAATGTTATCCTTGCCGTCAAGTTTAGATATGCAGACCCTCCTTTCTGAAATTAAACTTTCACTTAAAAACCCCTGCTGTATTATTTCGGGTCGGCTTGTCGGATGATGCAGCCGTACAACACTGTACTTTTTTGCTTTCTACCAACGTCCTGACCAGATATGATCACAAAGTGGATAGCACAACACGGCGTTCATTTATTACGCATTTCAAACCAGTCAGTGCAGGCAGTTGCAACGCTGCTACAACTATTTACAGTACAGACCGACGAGCGCCCACACAACATCTTGCAACGTGTTTCGACCAGGCGTAGTGAAAATGGAAGTGATTCAGTGGCTTTGTACAGAAAGATAACAAAACATTTTGGAAATAATGGTTATCATGCGCAAAGCCCTATGCGTTTTGGCCGAAGTTTCGATAGCAGCAGAAAGCGGTAAAAAACAGCAACAGAATTTGAACTAGGCCTCAACGGGCTCGGGAGCAGCAGGTGCAACAGCCCCGTTCTTTTCTGGTGCCTCGCTTGCTTTTTCTTCTGCCCCCGTCCCATTCTCCTCGGCGGGTTTCTTCTCATCCTTGTGCTTGCTACGTTTGTGGTCGCGGTCGCGGTCACGATCCCNTGGCTTTGTACAGAAAGATAACAAAACATTTTGGAAATAATGGTTATCATGCGCAAAGCCCTATGCGTTTTGGCCGAAGTTTCGATAGCAGCAGAAAGCGGTAAAAAACAGCAACAGAATTTGAACTAGGCCTCAACGGGCTCGGGAGCAGCAGGTGCAACAGCCCCGTTCTTTTCTGGTGCCTCGCTTGCTTTTTCTTCTGCCCCCGTCCCATTCTCCTCGGCGGGTTTCTTCTCATCCTTGTGCTTGCTACGTTTGTGGTCGCGGTCGCGGTCACGATCCCGATCTCGTTTTCGGTCTTTACGATGTGATTTGCTGCTCCTGTGTGTAAGTGTTTATGATACATGAGCTTGATGCGGGGTTTCTATTCCTAATACGGACCACAGATGGAGGAGTTTTGTTCGGCCGAGCATCGTTATTTCGTGTCAATGCTTGGTGCACAGAGTATTATGAACTTATAAGATAACGATGAAATATTTGACTTTTTCCTCAAACATAAAATGTTCCGATCTTAACCTTTCGGGGAGGTACTTTTGTGTGACAAAAATTCCCATTTTGGAACGAAGAGTTTGATGGGTTTTGTGTCGTAACTCAAGACTTTTGATGATTTTACGGAGTTTAGCAGATTTTGATCGAGCACCGAGCATTGCATTAATGTACAACCGAGCATCGAAAATGACGATGCCTGGTACTGCGTGCTCGACTCGGTCAACCCTAGTTGCTAAGATACAAAGGAGATTCAAAATTTCTAGATTGTGTAGTTAGCATTTTGACACAATATCCCAAAACATACTACAAACATAAAAGCGGCCACCAACGACCTTTAGGTCGGACGTGTAATGCTCGTAGAAGTAAATACATCGCAGCGGCTCAGCAAAATTCCTTACTTTTTACTGGGTGATCGCGATCCAGACTTCTTGCGCGGAGTTCGGGATCGGCTCCTCTTCCTCCTCCTCTCTCTGCTCCGACTACGACTTCTACGCCGGGATCTGGATAAAATCGTTTTATTTTTCATGTTTTGTGAACAAATATCTAAAACCAACAAGGCGTTATGTTAAATCAGTGGTTCTTATGGCCTGTGGGTGGTGGCATGGAAGCAGGTCGGTAATTAGCTGAAGCTGTTAACTGAAATAGTACTGTTTTATATTGACCCTGGCAGAACTAGCAAAAAATGCAAACCGGATTTTTGTAAATTGTAGGGAAGTGGAAATTTTGGTATGAACAGAAAAAGGTAATAAAGGACAGGTGATCAAAAAGGTCAAGATGCAGTTCTTTGTACGCCCAGCGGCTTTCCACCATAAAGGTCATACAGCATTGCACATCAGCGTTACATTACCTCCCCTAAACGCTACATACGCCGCGTCAGTTGTTTGTCGCAGTCACAAGTTGACGCATAGTTCAACGTACGAACCTGTGTGATCTCGACCTGGAACGCCGCGAGCGACCATGGGATCTGGAACGTGAGCGTCGGCGGCGCGACCTGTCTCGACTCCTGGATCTCCGCCTTCGGTGTCTATCACGTGACCTCGAGCGACTACGTGAGCGTTTCTTTCCTACAAAAAGTGTTTATTCACAGAGTGACACACCAGTGTAACACCAAGCTTTCGTTCTTGCTATACTCGCATGTCACGTGACGCGATTAACCTTTCACTGGGTTTTTGTTTTAATGGCAGGAAGTGCAGACAAAGCTGTCTCATACCAGTGGGTTGCGGTAAATAAATCAGTAACTATGCACAAAAATAATTTTCTTTTAACAGCGTTTCCCGTTTAAGCCTGCAAAGTGTGCGGGGAAGAGTTACCAAACCTAACCTAAAAGCATGTAAAACACTGCTTTGAAGCTGCGTTCAGTGAGCTAAGGTGCAATATTTGGAAACACGTGTATGGACAAGCGTCTATTATAGGTATGTTTTTTGTGGTTCAAATGCTGCATAGGGGTTCAATCATTTATGAAGGGGAAGGACTAAATACTCGCATACCAACACTTCCTTCTCTTAGATGTAAAATCAAGCACATTT
>QXVZ01009639.1:2057-26888 GCA_008931825.1 Phallusia fumigata | reverse complement strand
TACGAAAACGGAACATTTGCTCAGGATGAAGTCACTACGGAGCTGTAGAAAAACCCTACCCGTTGTATTTCTGTAATTTTCTTAGCAACTCTTTTTTAAAATATAATTCGTCTCGTTTTTCGTAGGTTTGCTGCGTGATTGTGAGACTAACTATGTGCTGTGTAATCTTTTAATTTACTTTGTGTAAATAGTTGTAAAACCGCTATCAATAAATTTTATTCCGGAACACTTACACTTTTGCGCAAGTGAGTGAAAAATCGTTTTGGTCCAGAGAATATGAACCATTACATAAAGGGACAAAGTCCATTCAAAACATGGGTAAAATTATATTTTTTGTCCTCGGTCATAAAAGTAGAAAAAAGTTTCATAAAAAGACCTGCAGCATTTCCTCGCCTCATTTCCACACAGGTTTCTGTAACTAACTTTCACCTTTTGTCACGCAAAGGCCAGTAGAATTTAAGGAACCAGGAATAAAACTGTGGTAACCCCATCATCGGCGGTATCTGTACCGCTTAAAGTGAAACCACAACTGGAAGATGCTGTTGATAAATTGACACCGAAATCCGTGCTTGTGTGAATATTCCCATTCTCTGTTCACTATTTTGAACGCGAGGTCCTGATACGGAGGCCCGGAAGAAAATTTCAACACCTGAAAACAGGACAAAGTTAGGCCAAATATGAAATACTTGGGGTGAAACTACGACTTCACAAATTAACCTGAGACCTTGAAACTTAGGTGACAAATAAAAGCAAGAAAGTAAATATTACAAAACGCAACCCCGAAGTCACAGTAATTTTGGGTTCTAATCCCATCTCGGTCGCTTGTGTTTTCCTGAGAAAGAAACTTTAGCGGCATTAATACAACCCAGAGGAACCCGATGCGATGACCCAAATTAAAGTCACCAAATTTCATAAATCAAAAAAATCAAATAAAAAATGATCCAACGGAGCTGCAATACGACAGGTAGCTCGACGACAGACTCATAAGCATAACGCATTCAGGCGTTGTTCCGCCTCCCGAGGATAAAAATGAAACAAACAAACAAACAAACTCTTACGGAAGAGTTCTAACTTAATTGACGGCCTAAAATAACATACGGCAAAGTCAGGACTGGCAGGGTCGGGTGTAATAGTGTACGTTGGGGGAACAATCTTGTCGATCAGGTCCGGATAGAAGATGTTGAATTTGTACCCCTGCACAATCTTCGGGGGTGGATTGTCGAAGTCATAATGCGTTTGATTGTATTTGTTCCACTCAAAACCGGTGTGGACTCGATTGAAAAATCGGGGCTTACGAGGACGATATTTATCCGCCCACAGAAACACCTGTATGTCAATAGGTAAATGTCATATTAATAAAAATAACATATTTTTTCTATTTCGTCATCACTCCTTGACATGGTTGTCGACTAACACCCGATGANTGCTGTGTAATCTTTTAATTTACTTTGTGTAACTAGTTTTACAACCGCTATCAATAAATTTTATTCAGAAGCTGTTGAATTGCAATCACTGATCAAATCCAGTTTTAGACATTTAATCAACATTTGTTTGCAACACAAGCTTTGCCGGATTACTTTACAGATTTTTATATTCCAAGTGTTTATACTGATAAGTTCTGTATGCAACAACTATAAAGTCGATATCCCACCTACACTTTTGCGCAAGTGAGGGGAAAATAGTTTTGGTCCAAAGAATATGAACCATTACATAAAGGGACAAAGTCTATTCAAAACATGGGTAAAATTATATTTTTTGTCCGCGGTCATAAAAATAGAAAAAAGTTTCATAAAAAGACCTGCAGCATTTCCTCGCCTCATTTCCACACAGGTTTCTGTAACTAACTTCCGCCTTTTGTCACGCAAAGGCCAGTAGAATTTAAAGAACCAGGAATAAAACTGTGGTAGCCACATCATCGGCGGTATCTGTACCGCTTAAAGTGAAACCACAACTGAAAGATGCTGTTGATAAATTGACACCGAAATCCGTGCTTGTGTGAATATTCCCATTCTCTGTTCACTATTTTGAACGCAAGGTCCTGATACGGAGGCCCGGAAGAAAATTTCAACACCTGAAAACATGACAAAGTTAGGCCAAGTATGAAGTACTTTGGGTGAAACTATGACCTCACAAATTACCCAGAGACCTTGAAAGTTAGGTGACAAATAAAAGCAAGAAAGTAAATATTACAAAACGCAATCCCGAAGTCACAGTAATTGTGGGTTCTAATCCCATCTCGGTCGCTTGTGTTTTCCTGAGCAAGAAACTTTAGCGGCATTACTCCAACCAAGAGGAACCCGATGGGATGACCCAAATTGAAGTCACCAACTTTCATAAATCAAAAAAATCAAATAAAAAATGATCCAACGGAACTGCAACACGACAGGTAGCTCGACGACGGACTCATAAGCGTAACGCATTCAGGCGTTGTTCCGCCTCCCGAGGATAAAAATGAAACAAACAAACAAACAAACAAACTCTTACGGAAGAGCTCTAACTTATTTCGAAACTAAATTGACGGCTTAAACATACGGCAAAGTCAGGACTGGCAGGATCGGGTGTAATAGTGTACGTTGGGGGAACAATCTTGTCGATTAAATCCGGATAGAAGATGTTGAACTTGTATCCCTGCACAATCTTCGGGGGTGGATTGTCGAAGTCATAATGCGTTTGATTGTATTTGTTCCACTCAAAACCGGTGTGGACCCGATTGAAAAATCGGGGCTTGCGAGGACGATATTTGTCCGCCCACAGAAACACCTGTATGTCAATGGGTACATGTCATATAATTAAAAATAATATTTTTTTTCGATTCTCGTCATCACTCCTTGACATGGTTGTCGACTAACACCCGATGACGTCGGTAAGAAAGTCGGAAAAGCGTGTCATAAAAAATCAACCTTGTCAAAAACATTGCCATAAGATGACTTGAACTGAAAGTTAATCATAGGTGTATTAATTAAAAACAAAGCAAACCTTGGTTAAGAGGTTCATGTTAACTACGTGACCTACATCAGTTTAATACCAACGATTTATGGTGCAACATCTATCATAAAAATTTAAATTTTTTTCCACCAACCTAACTAAGTTACCAAACATACCTGTTGGGAAATCGGGGCTTCAACAGCAAAAGTTGCTTCCTCTTGTGTGTCCATACCCTCTTTAGCTCTTCTGATAAATGCATCTTCCTGACCTGCACCTGCATCACCAGTTCGAGATAGGAGGTTTCGTTTTCCCTCAATAGTAAGTATGTCTTCCTCCACATTTACAATTACTACATCTGGGGGCAGGTCCTTTGCTTGTAAAAGTTTTGGACTGTAACTGCCTGCAGAAAAAAATTCAGGATATTTTTTTAACACAGCAATATACAGCAGCAAAAAATCCTATTCTCAATGACAAATTAATGTACGCAGTTTATTAGGAGTCCTTACCATCTTCATATTCTTCAATGCAATGCTTTTCTAGGTCTTCTTCGGTAAGTTGCTTTCTATTTGATGACACGCTGGGTGATCCACCGTCGTCTCGGGGACTACTCGCCCCCGACGTACTCACGACCTCCTGATCCTTCACCTGTAGTTACATGCATTAATAAAAAGTTACATCACAAATTGAGTAGATTAATCTCAGCTTAAGTAGATTAATCAGTCAGCGGAATTATTCTTTAGCTGTATAATATGTCCATGTGATTTTCTGACCAGCTGTTTAAATAATAAACAATTTTACAGGCTGGCGTAACAATGTACATGCAAAATTTCACTGTTTGTCAGCTGGAAGAGACATAAAGTGGATGAGAACCGATCAAAACAAAGCAGTAACTTGCAGAAAGGAGCAAGCTAAAAAAACGTAGCCTCTGGTGTTTGACTAGAACCAAAACATGAGCTTATAAATACATATACATACAACTGTCATTCAACCTGTATGATGTCAGAGAGCCCTGACAGCACTATTGCATTATTCACAAATATATACCTGCACAATCCAAACTAACAAATCAGCCCACATAAAACTTATTTTTAATAAAAAGCATAAAAAACACCCTATTTCACTAACTGTCACACCTGCTGTATTGCTGGAAATAATGGTTGTTGATGACCTTCTGTTGCCTGTTCTTCAAGTTGTTCCAACTTCAATTTATAAAGCTTGTTTTTTAACAATTCTTGGTGTCTGTCACGTAACCGTGCTTTTGCCAAGAAAGCCTTTAATTGTGTTAGTAAGGATTCCCAGTATCCCACATCCAAACTTGAACCACCTAGACAAGCAAATACACAAACAGTAGCATAGTTTTGGAAATGACAATAATTACCTGTGTCATATGTCAAAATGTAAATGCAGTTTTGGGGTAAAGAAGAAATCTGCAAACCTGATTCAATTTTGGAAGTGATTTGCTGTCGCAGTGCAATCAGTTGTGAATGAGTTTTACTTCTAAACATTGCAGCAACATCAGTGGTTACAGCTTTGTTGATGCCTTCCCTTCTGGTATCCCTGGCAGAGTGTCCCTTAAAATTTAAAGTCCAAAAAAGTGTTGGGATGACAACCCCACAAAAAGAGTATACATGTTAAAAAATACATACCTCATCTTCTGCTTGTATTTTTCGCAATGTTTGTAGTTCATCCTCAGTAACAACAGTAATGTCTCTCCAAAAGTCTGCATTTTTTCCTAAAAAGGTACCAACCTTATTACCGGTCTCGCATAATACATACATATAAATCTATTGGTACATATATCTGTGTTAGTGTGCCAACAGATGTCATATGAGTGTAAGCTTGCACATGAATTACCCCACAAAGCAAAACTGTTCTTCTCTAACACCAAACAAACCTTGTTCCAGTTCAATATACACTTTGATGTCCTCCAGTAAATCTTCAAGATCAGACATTGTAAGTCCATTGAGGTAAGTGTAGGGCTCGTGCATTTCAACACCCGACATATCTTCAGCTCCTTCCTGTGCACTACTGGCATATTGAGCAAGAAGATCTATTGGTTTTGCTCGTCCATCTTGAATTCGAATACGGGATCTTAGTTTAGCTTGCTCCAGGTGAAACTTGTCCTCTTGACCTTCCCATACCTAACATTAAAAAAATAGTTTTGATATTATCTAATGTCCAAAAATACCCAATGCATTAAATTTCATGGTCCATGTTTGTGATGTGTGAATCAAAACTTGATTTGGTTACAAATTGTAATATACAGTACCTTAAAGTTTTCTGCTTCACGTTCCCGCTGTAATAACTCCATTTCCTCATCTCTTTGCTGTCTTTCTCTTTCCCGTTCCAATCTTAACTGCTTTACCTACAAAAAGAAAAACATGAATAGATAACTGACATGCCTTTACTTTTAATTGGTGTGAAAAAACAAAAATACCTTGGCCAGTTCAATTTTGTTTTTTTCCTGTTTCTGAAATATTAGCTTCTTTTTTTCGTGGAGTTCCAGGTCATTAAGGCCTTCTTTTTCTAGCTTTTTGTTCCACACAAATGTTTCCAACAGCCTTCCATCACCAAAAGGGTTGTCAGCATTTGTGTACCTAAAGAAACACAATGAAAGTAATAAAAAAACATTGCCAAAACACTACTTTTCATATTACATACCCCATGTATTCCTTATCCCAGCCCATATTTTCTCTTCTTTGCCTTTCTTTTGCTTCTTTTTTAGCAAGTCTTCTTGCTCTTTTTTCTTCTGGTGTCTCCAATGCCTAAACCAAGATGGCTGAGTGATTAGTGCAGTAAATTGTACTGGGTTTTTGAACATAAATCCCCTCCCCAATTTCCCACCATGTGACACATTAATGAGACCTGGCAGTTTAAGTGATAAAAACAACAAATTTGTGAGCTGCAGATAGTGCACACTGTTTCAAACTATAAAATCTCATCAGTGCAGCTGGTGATAAGACATTGGCAATTTACGCCAGTGTAGGTGTAGCAGCTTACAAATCATCATAATGGCTCCTTGCAATTTTATTTACAAAACAAATAAGATTTGTTATCAAGGACTGCAATGGGGCAAATAGCTCATGATAAATCATTGTAGGCATGTAACAGTGACGATTGCTTCACCCAACAAGAATAATAATAAAAGCAAAACAACTTGAATCGGGGGTCCCAAACTCAAGACTGCGGGGGAGAGGGTAACTTTTGAGGTCATTAAACCAAAATATTTTCAACAACAATCCTATTTGATATATGTTGATCATGCTGTTAAAGAGGTTCTGTAAAGAAGCACATTGACCACCTGTGTGAGACCATTGATCTAGACAAACATTAGTACAAGATGTTTTAAGTTAAAGGATAATGGGTTATATATACTGCCTAGCTGTTACCAGAAAATTGAAAAACAGTGAATGAAACCAGACTTATCCTGGTGCTGTTTAATCTATAAGGTTTCCATTAAACACCTAAAATGGTTTGGACATCATTTGTCACAAGTTTTTCCACAAACCACAAGCATACTTTCATCAGTTCTTTTTGTCTTAGTTTTTCTGCTTTTATCCTCTCTTTTTCTGCTTCCAGTCGTGATTTATGCTCCTCTCTTTGCCTGGAACTTTGTCTACAAGAAAAGTAACATTAATGTGAATTTTTCACAAACACAAAACTAATCACCAAAAGTTTATTCAATAGTCAAACCTGTCGGGTGAGGAGGAATATGATTGGTTTGATGATCTTGAATCACTTGATTCAGATCTTCGGCGATTCTTTTTCTTTTTGGTTGCCCTTTCATTTTTATCAGAATGTTTTGATTTCTTTTTGTGCTTTGACTTTTTACTGCTTTTTGAGTGTCTCGGTTTTTCATCATAAGCTTGTTCGTGTCGGCTACCCATTGTTGCTAACACGTTTGCATTAAAAATTCAAACCTGCAAGTATAAAATAAGGACCTGTACAAGACAACATAGAAAAAATGTAGGAGGTGATACCTCGGGCCACCAAAAAGTTGTAGTTTTCTTTGAAAAAGGCACCTAAACAATACAACTAAAATTATGTGTCGGAAACTTGGAATCATTCTAAGACAAATGTCAACACTGTCGCCCACGTGCACAAAAACAGTGGTATTGAGTGAGTTTTGTGACGTCACAAATGACCACGTTCCGCGTGACCGAACTTAAAAAACAAACAACAGGTCACTCTCTCAGAGTGATTCAGCTGAGGCTGATGCAAGTATGCGACAGTTGCTCGGGTTCTTGTGACGTGTCCTTATTCCAGCATATAAATTGCTTGAAAGTACGATACATAAGTAAAAAGTACCTGTTGGGACACTAATTTTGAACGAGAGCGTTTTGAGAAAATGCGAAAACCTTAGTTTACGTTATATTTTACATTTGCCTTACAAGTTGTAAATATCGAAATGGCGCTTGGTTTTTAATGATCGGTTGTACTGTAGTGGTACGCATTTTTAGGTTTAATGACAGGCAAAATTTTGATGGTGAAAAATGTTTTAATTTAGGAAACAGACCTTTTTGTTTTAGCAGGCTAAAAGCATTTTGTTTTTGTGCAGTAGGTTCACAAAAGAAACTGTGTAAAGTTGACAAATAAAATAACGAGATGACAATAAAAGTTGTGTTTGTATGTGTTTTTGTATCTTTGTTTGTGGTAGCACTTGGAGGATGGATGGGCAATGGTAAGCAATCAATGTGTTTAAGGTTTAAAATTTGCTTTGAAATATTATTCACTTAGAGCTTATCTTTTGGTTAACAGTTAGTTAGTTATTGCTATATTTTGCTAAATTGACTTTTAAGACATTTTTAATACTTAATAATTTTTTTTTGCATTTAGCTAAAATATATGTAAATAAACAAGAAATCACTAAACAAAAATACTGTTTGCTGTATACAAATGTATGTTTTTTGCAGATGATGAGAAAGTTTTGTTACGCGATGTGTCAGCAATTACCCTGTATCCAAACCGAATGACAACTGGAAGGCGTGGTTCGCCTGTGTCACAGATAAAATGTGTTGGTGGCACAGCTGGCTGTTCGAAATTTACACCATCAGTTGTCCAGGTTGGTACATTGTCTAATCGGTTTAATTTTAACTTCTTAAATTAAATATTGAATTATAATGCATACTTTATGTGAACAAACACTAAGTCTGCATTTCATATGAGATTTCTAAGCACCGTGTTTTTAGGTTTATGCAAAACTTATTTTTTGTGTCATAAATTTTGTATGCTGTAATGTTATTTTGGCTTGATATATGAATAAAAGTCGTTTTTAGTGCAGAAATGTCGGTTCGGATGGTTTTGACGTGCAGTGGGAGTGTAAGGCTGATATGGATGACTCTTACAGATTTGGGAAGATACAAGTCTCATGTGAAGGTTATAACCACCCAAATGATCCATATGTACTAAAGGGTAAGACACATTTGTTGACCTATGCAACATTTGTCAATTTATTGCTTTGGTAGTCTACCAATGAAGTAATTTTTCTAAAAATGACAGGTTCTAAGACTAATGTAGGTTTATTACCTTGCTGTGTGTTTATTAATGCAGTGCTAACTGTGTAGCTTGATATGATCTTCTCCAGGTTCCTGTGGACTGGAGTACACACTTGATCTAACAGAAGCTGGTGAGAAACGTCATCACAACAGTTGGAACAGTTATTACCAACCCAGCAAACAATACTCCAAAGGGGGTGGTGGATCTTGGTTTATATTTTTTCTCATTGTTTTTGCTATTGTCTTCCTGATTCACAAAATGACAAGCCAAAATGATGATGGTAACTCTCCAAGTAGAAGGCCTTCCCCATCGCGGCCACCTTATCCATCGTCACAGTCCAACCCTTCTGCACCACCAAGTTATGGATTCAAACCAGAATATACCAGAGGTGTGGTGTTGCAAATCAATTTAGAAAATGATTTAAATTTTCTGAAAAATGTACATACTGACCAAATTAATGTGTTTGTTTAACTGTCAACATATTACATATTTTATTAGAACCACCTTCATACCAAGAAGCAACCACACCTACAGGGGAACCTAACTATCAGTCATCTTATACTGGCACCCAAACCCGAACTGGTACAATAAATGCAAATGCCAGTCCATTCGGTGGTTTTTGGAGTGGTATGGGAGTTGGAGGACTGGCTGGTTATTTGTTTGGTTCCAGGTAAGTGTATTTGAAATGCTAAACAAATTTTTGAGGCTGACATGTTATTCAGTTTTGTTGTAGCAAAGTGGGTGCTGTGCTAATGCAGGGTAATCCATATGGACTAGTCATATTGTCTAACTCATAGGCGTCAGTAGTTACTTGGCATTTCTTAGCTGGATGCAATTCGTGCAATTGTTTCCTGTACCATACAAAGTTTAGCGAAGTAGTCGACCCAGACACATGCTTGGCAAAAGTCTACCAGCTGTTAAAGAACACATATGTCCCAAGACTCCCAATAACTCACTCTATGACACAGAAACAACCACCACGGTGGCTATGGCTACGGCAACGGTTACGGCGGCTACGGTGGCTATGGTAACGGCTGGGGAAGTCGCCGCGGATGGGGTGGTTCTAGTGGAGGCTGGGGAGGAGGAAGCTCATGGTCCAGCTCCAGCAGCTCTTCATCAAGGTCGTCAAGCTCTTCACCAGGAAGCTCAAGAACAGCGTCCGGTTTCGGCGGCACAACAAGGCGTTAAATGTGCGCAGTGGTCGCACATAACATCCTACCTTAAGGCCACTGTGTAAATATCACACAAGTTTCCGACTATTTAGTCTCACTTAAACAAATAGGTGTAAGTGTAATATGTCGTTGGAGAGAACGGGGAAACTGTCTTTGTTTTAGCATTGTAAATATTCGATGTGCACTTACATTCTGGTGTGGTTTTTAACTACCAGAGTTACATTGACGAATGTATGTTTACCAAAAGTATAACCTGATTCGGTTTAACGTCTACCAAAGGTAGCCAGCTCATTTCAAATTATTCCAGTTACCGGAGATTTTGTTTAAAGATGTTACGTTTGTTCATCGCGTAGTGTTTTGTGTTAAATCGTGATTATACTTTGTACAGTTAGCCTGTACTGTATGTGTTTTCAAATGTTTTAAAAAACAACAAAAAATATGCAAAAATGGCACAAAAATCCGTTTCTATCAAAATGAGATTTAGCGTGTTTGATGTTTGAAATCGGATTGAACCCATAGTGTCATTTTTGCGTTGGTTCTCTATGGTCTCCTAAAAGGGAGGGTCATCGTCCACGACAATAGCGGGGCAAGCCCAAAACTATTAGGGGGCCAAACAAGCTAACTTAGTGTAAAACCTAGAAATATTTTCCACCCTTTATGTACAATTTCTAAATTGGCGGTTGGGGGGGGCATGACCCCTTTTACCTTGCCCTGACGTCGTCCCTGGTCGACGATGGCATTTTGCCTGCAAGTGCAAATGGATATAATTCCGACAGAGCAGATATAGGCCCAGGTATTTTAACTTTCGTGTTAAGTTAACACTGTTAACTGTATAATTGTGCCGACGCGCGTTCTTGACAGGCACTAATGATACTTCACGTTTAGCAAGGTTAGAAGGCAGTTTGTTACTAAAAGATGACAATGCATGTCGCATTCAGAGTAAAATTGATAAGCGAGCCATAGAACAGGCCTGAAAAACGAAATTGATACTACTTCCTTGTAAAAAAATACCAACGCGTATAAGAAGAGTGGCTTTCTCTGTGGCATTTTTGGTCTAAAACTAACTAAACTTGATCGGACACCCAGTTGCAACGTCTTTTTATTCGCAGCACAAAAAGTACACAGCTTAAGCCGATTTGTAAAAAAAATCGTAAAGCCATTTTCAAGCACACCGGTTGCTATAATTTACATGTATNCAACTACTACTAGTGAAATATTTTAGTAACATGACAATATTTGTTTATTATGGGTAAATGTGTATTATCAAGCATTTCATTTTGTGATAGGGTCAGCGGTCCTTGCCATGTGACATTGCTGTTGCCATGTGGAATGTTGTGTTTTCAAGGAATCCTCCAAATCTGTTGGATTCATGGATAGAATATCTTACCGATAATAATGTAAGATTGTTTGTTCTTATAGCTTGCATCCAGTTTAAAATTTGCCCCTATGAAATTTAATTGGAACTCAAATGCATCATTTACCTGTTCAAAGCACATGGTCAACCTATTACCTAAGGCAACTGCCTCAAGCGACTTTCCCTAATTGCTTTGTGGTTAAATAGTAATAGATTTTGACTAATTGCAGGACCTGTAAGTTTTCCCCAACAGTGTTTCCTCATTCCAGGTCAGGGGAATATCACGGGACACTTGGAGCATGTTCCTGTATCTTACAGAGGCGCTGAAAGACGACCTGTCAAACTACAATGACAATGAGGCCTGGCCGAGTCTCTTTGATGATTTTGTAGAACACCGAAAGACGAAATTGGCAGAAATCGAGGTACCAATCATAAAGCTGCCTTAAAAAAGCCTTTTGACGTTTATGTGTTGTACTCGCAAACCGCTGTTAGGAGCGTTGGAACCGTCTAGGGATGCCAACGCTTGTTCCAAACGACAAAACAAGCCTAAAACCACGTCTACACAATAAGCACATAATCATTGATTTTATGTCAGGCCCAGACTTGCCTAAGCAGCTGTTCCTTCACAGCATGTATTCCACGCTATGCTTTATTCGGTTGGCGATTATCAGCATATAATTAATCTGATTAGTGTCAGTGTGGGAGTGGCTAACTAGTTGGTTGGTTCTGTGCTATTACGTTCATTGCGGTTCGGCGCGATTACATGTGATGTGTGATTACTGCTGAAAATACCGGATGGGCGCCTGGTATTGCTGATGCGCTTTGACAGATCGCTGTCTGCACATAATGTGCCTCAACTGTCTGCGGTAATCGACCAGCAACCGACCATTAAAACGAAAAAGGGATTCGTACACACATACAAAGCACTGTCAAAACTGTCAAACAGAAACCTGGCTTGTACTTGAATACCAAATCGTCAACAAAAACGCACCACATATGATTGATTCGATTTTTAAGGCGGCGAAAAAAATGGCCGAGGAAGCTGAATCAGCAGCAGTTGCCAACGAAGACGACACTGAACCAGCGGTTACCGACACTGCTAGCACCAGCCATGCCTCCCCGCCAGCGGCCAAAACTACTGATGTACCACAAACGGAAGAAGACTGTCCCGCCAAAGAAAGGTCAGTTGAGATACCAGGAATGATCCAGTCGTCTGCCGAAAACACACCGGAGATGCGGGATTCGAACCCTGGCGCCTTGTTTAATGTTCCGGACCAAGAACAGGAGCAGAGTTTGCCCAGGGTTCCATCCTCACCTGGCGAAATCCTGAGTCACCTTCATTCGGAACGTGATGATTCTGGCAATTAAGGTTGTACTCAAACCCTTGCCCTTGCTGGAGCTTAATTGTTTCTTGTGGGCTGGTTACATATGTTAGCACTTGTTGAGTTTCCGGATTGATTAAACAAAGACAGGTGTTTATTTGCAGTGAAGATGCTTGGGTTATTTCAAAGTCCAGTTTTTTATCACATTTTGTGTCGGGCATCATTTTCACGTCCAATTTATTTATTTATCTTATTTGTACATTTCGTTTTTTGTACTTTGTTTTTTTTTTGAAGCATTCTTCTGCTCAATTAACCGGGAGGCGACCATGTCACGTTTTTATGCCTTTAAAACATCAGTTTTAAGGCTGGTTGTAGCCCCAAAATTAGTCTGATTTAATGTATGTGCATTCGGTTTGGAATTCTGCGATATTATTGTTAGTTAGTTTATTAGTCCAAATNATAAAGCTGCCTTAAAAAAGCCTTTTGACGTTCATGTGTTGTACTCGCAAACCGCCTAGGGATGCCAACGCTTGTTCCAAATGACAAAACAAGCCTTAAACCACGTCTACACAATAAGCACATAATCATTGATTTTATGTCAGGCCCAGACTTGCCTTTGCCAGTCGTGGCCAAGCAGCTGTTCCTTCACGGCATGTAGTCGACGCTATGCTTTATTCGGTTGGCGATTATCATCAAATAATTAATCTGATTAACGTCAGTGTAACTGTGGGAGTGGCTAACAAGTTGGTTGGTTCTGTGCTATTACGTTCATTGCGGTTCGGCGCGATTACATGTGATGTGTGATTACTGCTGAAAATGCCGGATGGGCGCCTGGTATTGCTGATGCGCTTTGACAGATCGCTGTCTGCACATAATGTGCCTCAACTATCTGCGGTAATCGACCAACATGCGAACATTAAAACGAAAAAGGGATTCGTACACACATACAAAGCACTGTCAAAACAGTCAAACAGAAACCTGGCTTGTACTTGAATACCAAATCGTCAACAAAAACGCACCACATATGATTTGATTCGATTTTTAAGGCGGCGAAAAAAATGGCCGAGGAAGCCGAATCAGCAGCAGTTGCCAACGAAGACGACACTGAAGCAGCGGTTACCGACACTGCTAGCACCAGCCATGCCTCCCCGCCAGCGGCCAAAACTACTGATGTACCACAAACGGAAGAAGACTGTCCCGCCAAAGAAAGGTCAGTTGAGATACCAGGAATGATCCAGTCGTCTGCCGAAAACACACCGGAGATGCGGGATTCGAACCCTGGCGCCTTGTTTAATGTTCCGGACCAGGAACAGGAGCAGAGTTTGCCCAGGGTTCCATCCTCACCTGGCGAAATCCTGAGTCATCTTCATTCGGAACGTGATGATTCTGGCAATTAAGGTTTTACTTAAACCCTTGCGCTTGCTGGAGCTTAATTGTTTCTTGTGGGCTGGTTACAGATGTTAGCACTTGTTGAGTTTCCGGATTGATTAAATAAAGACAGGTGTTTATTTGCAGTGAAGATGCTCGGGTTATTTCAAAGTCCAGTTTTTTATCACATTTTGTGTCGAGCATCATTTTCACGTCCAATTTATTTATTTATCTTATTTGTACATTTCGTTTTTTGTACTTTGTTTTTTTTTGAAGCATTCTCCTGCTCAATTAACCGGAAGGCGACCATGTCACGTTTTTATGCCTTTAAAACATCAGTTTTAAGGCTGGTTGTAGCCCCAAAATTAGTCTGATTTAATATATGTGTACTCGGTTTGGAATTCTGCGATATTATTCTTAGTTAGTTTCTTAGTCCAAATCGATTTCTGCATAGAAATTCGTTATCTAGAAATTGTACCCTTATGTCAGTATTACTTCATACCGGTATGTATTCTATGTACCCCGAGCCCTTAGAAAATACAAAAATACGCGAAAGACGAAAAAAGTTCGCCTTTTTATTTCCAAAATACACAAAAAATCCAAAGACCAGTGGTTTCAAACCTTATGCGTACCAAAGCCCAACCTCAACTCCGCAAATTATTTCCCCCCCTTCCCTGAAATTAAAACAAAGTTTTGTAAAAGAATAATTAAAAAATGTTGAATCCATTCGAAACAAGTTTGTTCTAATATGTAACACACAGAAATAATTTTAAAATTGCCCAAATAGATGGTCAAAGTTTGGAAACCACTGCAAAAGACCTGTAAGTCAAAACAAATTTCCGTGTTTAATATTTCGTTGCTGTTTCTGTAGTCGCGTAATGCAGTATATAATGTGTGATTTTTTATTCCCCTTTCTCGTGACGATTTCTTGCCTGACATGTCGCATGGTTGCAACGCTTTCGTACTCCTCCATATTCCTACGTTTCTTCCCGCACCCTCCGTTACTGTTTTACTTTTTCTGTGAAAACAAAAAACAACTTTCGTTGGATTTCGTTTGAGATGACAAGGTTAAAATCGATCGACTGTAGATGTGTCGTTAAGCATAGATTGGCAAACCTGTACTAGTAAGAGTTTTTAAAATTGTACATATCAGATAAGTTGTTTTTAGCGACACGAACGTTTTTTGCACAGTCTGTCCGTCTTTAATCCCAACTGTGGATTCCCAAAAAAACGAAATCTTGTTTCAAATATTTCAAGCGATCCTAAAGCTGGTTTGCTGTAGCATTAATACGATTTTAGCACTTGAAAAAAAATACAGTTAAGCGATCGCGTAAACCGTAAACAGTTTTAATAGAGTTTTAAACCGTCTCAGTCGAAAGGTAACCCATTGTAACAGTAAAAATCTGAATAGTGACGCTATAACTAACCGTCGAAAATTACCCTCAGAAGTCAAAAGCCCCCCTCCCCCAATAATTTTAATGGACTTGCGCCACACTGTTCCCAACCAAAAACATTTACCGTGAGTTCATAAGCGCGCGCAAAGCTACCAGTGTAAGGAAATTTAGGACATTCTTAATTGTCCAACCAATGCACGTATATGATGGGATACAGGACGCTCGTGAATTACCACAAGAACAAATGTTAAACGGTATGGGGATAATAAACTTAGTGGTGTGCAAGATTCGTCATTTAAAGATCGTATACGTCCAAGATAAATCATTCGCATGCATGATGCACCACAAAACACTTTAAGAACACATAACATGTTGATGTTTTGCCAATTGTCTTGACTTTTAAGTCTTCTTTACTCACAACAACCTAAAATGACCACAAACAAAGCTGTAACCACAATGTTACCCAATCAGTTCGAATGACGTTTTTGTGGATACTTCCTGATTAACAACTATATGATTCATGATCTCCGCTTCGGCCAACGCGAACCAAAAATGATCGCAGTCATTTTCCCACAGTCTTCTGCGAACAATTAACAGAGTCGTTGTTTCAATTTTTTTTACTTTGCGAAACTAAAAAGTTGCAAGCCTGCTCTGCGATGCTTTGGTTACAATTTGAAATCGTTTTGTCGCATGAATTCAAATTACGATGATAATTGCTGTTTGGGGCAGGCAGTTTAGATTAACTGCTTTCGGACAAACTTTGTTACAGAGCTTGGGCATTGGTTGTTGTTTGGCCCTGTGTTTGTGTCGACTGTTTCACACGTGTGAAAGCAAGTTTGTTCGTTGTTTCAATAGAAGTTCATTTTCCCATAGATATAACATTCAAATTATTTCGGCAACATCGAGTCTGGCGAATGCTTCGATTCTCATTATGACGTAAAAAGTAGTATATGCGTGGCTTTGTCGCTTCGGGCTACAAACAGCTAGTAGGTAAATAGTCGTTCACTGTTCCCGTGTACTGCTGGATTTTCGAAGGTGCTGGTAACACTGTTTTAGTTGCAGGTATTAGAGGAGAAAAATGAGTATTCATTTCCAGTATCGGCCACCAAAACGCAAAACCTGCGAAGGTGCCCCGTGTGTGATATCTATTGCAGTTGTGATATGCTTGGTGAGCGGAATAGCCCTGGTTGTTGACGGTTTGCTGTTCGCTAGACCAGGGCTTCGTGCAATTCATTACAAGGTGAGGGACCTGTTGAATTGACAGAGTTTTGATTTTTTACCGTACCTACGTATAATTTGAATTTGAGAAATCGCTGTAGAATAGTATGACGGACATAGACTTGGTTCCGGATGGTTACAAGTAACTTTTACTATACAAGTGGTTTACCCTTAGGTCTTATTACAAATATGTATTTCGTAAATAAAGGTAGGCACTGTGAGTGTCATATATTCAAATTTAATCATGAGGATGCCTTCATTCCTTAGAGAAATACAATTGTCTTCTTGTGAGACTGAAGGGAGATTGACTTGTGTAAAAAAAAGTTGAAATTACTTGTTGCTTTTGTGTCTGTAAGAAAACTTACAGTACCCCTAAATTAACTGTGTAGTCGTCTACATTTGTTGGTATTACATTTTTTGCACTTGGCTGGTTTAACATCTGAAAGAAACAACCAACCTATCTTGTTTGATCACAGGATACAAAATGTAATGTTCTTCGCTACGAAATCTTGGAGTACCGAACGTGCAAATGTTCAGGTTTAAACAACGACAACAGTCCCTACTGCAAATCAACCTTTCCTTGTCTCCAAGTGTTTGTGCAGTACAACATTGATGGTCCCTACGTAAGTTAGTGGTCGCGTTTCGTGCTAAAGACATGATTTAAATAGCACTGTTTTTCAGGAAAACTCGACAATAAAGTCTATGATACATAAAGACGAGGGAATGGCTCTTACTGAAAACAGTGATGTAAGTTGTCTCTTCGACTTCATAGGAAAACTTTTGACAAGAAAACCCTCTGTTACACGTATATATTTAAAATACAAAAAATATTAGGCAAATAACTGGTCATTTTGCCACTTACTTCACTTGATGTAACGCCCAACAGAGGAATGTAAAATGATAGCTGGAATTACTAAGACATCATCATTTACATGTACAGTGTACAACCTTAAGATTCACGTATAAAACAGCGTTTTTAATCCAAAATGTCAACTTAACGGATACTTAAATGCAAATTATTATTTGCATCTTCAGTGTTCCACGCAAGTGTGTAAACGACACAAAAAGCAGAACACGTTGGAAATCGACAACTTCTTATCGGAATTTGGAGATTCAGACGTGCCCTACAACTGCATGTACAACCCTGACAAGCCTACCCAGGTACATCGTATTGGATTTTTACCAAGAAGGCACTAATATTTTGTTAACACACATCTATGAAAACGGTAAACATGCGACTCTCTTAACATTGCACGCGAAGAGATTTTACTCCAACATTATGCAAAAAAATAACTAGTTCTGTACTGTAGGTCTGTTTACAGAATAAAGCCATCGAAGTTTTTCAGCTGTGCAGCAAAAGCAGCCACGAAAAGTGTATTAGACTTGCCTGGAAACATTCCATATGTTGAAAACAGATTAGTTTTGCATATAGGTCTATTGCTATGTGATAGGAAAATGTTCTGCTCTTCTTTAAACCATGTTTTAACTACCACAAGCATATATTTTTAGGTGATCATCGAGCGCAATTACAGTCTTCTTCTTGTCATCCTCTCGCTGGCGATCCCGTCCGCAACATTCATCGCATCCTTGATCTGTGTTTGTATCTTCTGCCGAATCGGAAGAAGACAAGCCAAAAAGGATCAGCCTCCACCGTTGTCCCAAAACCGAAGTTACATGAACTTTGGAGTAACCGGCGACAACAATCGTCCCGTCCATCACCAACGACCGTCGGCTCTTCCAGGCACCCAGCGCCCTCCCTCACGTGAATCTCGCCAACACCGAAACGCTGAGAGAATATAGCTTTGTCCGACTGTGAATGTTGGTCGTTGACCTTATCACAAGCAAATACTAAAAACGTTTTTAAGAGCGCATTTTTTTCTGTGGGTTTCAATAACGGGCGCAAATCTCTATGGGGCGGGGGGAATTCTGTACATCCTTACACAAATATTGTAGATTTGTTGGTTTTAATACAATAGTTACAGCTAATGTAATATATAAATCTGTATTGTTACGACACAACTTTCCGTCAATCGATGTGACGTTATCTACACCAAAATATACGCAGAAGTCGAAAGCCCCCTTCAATAATTTTAATGTATTTGCGCCACTGGTTTCAATTAACTTCAATAGGAGAAAAATTGCTCACTTGTGGAACCGTAATCACTTGTGAAAAAAAAATCACTTGTGGAACCGTAAGACAGGTAATTGTTCGGATGAGAGATGGACCCCTCATGACATCTTACTTATTGTTTTGTACATTTTATTTATCTTGAGTCGTATTTCTCGTGTTAAATCTTTATTTTGTTCGTTGTATGTATGCGTTCCAATAAAATATACTTGCCAGTGTTTAGGCATTGTGTGATCAGAGATGAGGATGCAGAGCAAAGTTGAAGAAAACATTTTTAATGCAAATACGATTTCGACATAATAACGTAACGGTAAAAGACAATCACATACAAATAACCTCAGTAGTATATGTTTTTTTTACTTAGGTTTTTGTTTGGTGTCTGATTAATTAAAAAAGTGGTGAATGTTAAATTTAACAACACACAAAAAAAACACACAAATAATTTACACGCAATGTGGTCATTGTTTAATACATCACACATTTCTTACAAAACACTCAAATTACCTGGCACAATAACAGTTTTAACGTTTAATTCCAAATAATTGCTATGGTACGCTGTGTGGCACACACACATTTCCGCAGGCGTATCAAAAAACATTCCGAACCATTATTACTAGAACAAATTAGGACGATGTTCCCAGCGTCGGTTGTTCAGAAGTAGTCAACAGCAGCTCCGTCTCCAACAAAAGCGTTTTCTCGTTCTACAGTCAGACCTGGACCAACCACATTCTGCTTGCTTCGGGCCGGTGCCTTAATTAGTTTTTCCACAAGGGACTTGGCTTTGTTCTCTGAAACAAACGTTAACTTCACGAAACGATCGAGTGCGCTATTTTTAAACCACCAACGTTTACCTGTAACTTACCGGTGATAGGCAGCATCGGCTTGTTGTCGGGAAGAACTCGTCTTGTCTGTCTTATAGTTCTTTGAACCATCGCCGAACTTTTGTCTCCGTCGTCATTCGAGGCGTGCTCACCTTTAGTCCCACTGTTAGTAAATACCAACTAAAATTATATGTACACTTTGGGCAGGTAGTACTAGTAAGTTCTTTGAGAAGATCGCACACAACCTGCTAAACTGTAATAGAGCTGAAGCTTCCAATGCACTCTCATCAGTCTGATAATTTCTTATTGCGGACAACAAAATCGATTTTGCCAAATAAGTGGCATCATCAGTTCTTATTCAAATAGATCTGCAAAATTGTATTGACAAATAAATCATACTTTTTGTGGTCGCCTTGCTTTGACGGCATTGGTCGCGTCAAAACTGTATAGGTCTCGGTGGGAACAGTGCTCGTTGGCGAACCCTGGCGGCGTGGCTTGTATCCAGGCTAAAAGTACAAATCATTGGCTAACCTTAGTAACAAATCACTAGCTTCCTATGGTTTGCAAGTATCCTTTGTTTGTTTTACCTTTTTAAACTTTGGCGAGTTTTTTAACCAGTCGTGAACTTTTTCGTCAGGATCTAGGGTTCGGGCTGACGGAAAACGTTTTGGACGTTTTCGAAGTCGATCGTGATTGGTTGGCTCTTTGGATTCGGGTTCGTAGATTTTGCTGCTCAAAATAGCACCGTGTATACATTTATTACAAACTGTAAATACATTGAAAGAGACGAGTTGCAGAAACTCTACCTTGGTTTGTTGTGTTGCGGTTCATGTTTAGGTTTGTGATCGTCCGCATCTTTATCCGTTCCGGTCTCCTCCCGTATCGGGGTGCACTCCCGAAAATCCCGATTCCATTTACGATGTCTGTTTTCGGTGTCAGAAGGTCTACAGAAAAAATGTGGGATGGGGCGAATGATTTTCAATATATTTTTGTGATTCAATTGATTTATATTCAAACGAGTGATGTGAAGCCACGTTTGCTGATGGAAACTCCATGTTACAAACATTTGTGTCACCAGTAGTGTGTTTAAACACTGTGGCGCTATATAGAAGTGGTTGTTTCTGTAAGCAAATTGTATGATAACACACGTTGTATTCGTAAACTTACAATAAACTGGCATAAAAAGGAAAACATTAGGGAGCAACTACTAACCCGTACGAGCTTTGAAAGCTTGTAGTTTCGTTTTTCGGTTCCGGGTCATCTTCATAGCGCGGTCGCTTGTGGAAAGAATTCATCATCTTTGCTACCTCGTGCGGCCTCAGAAAGACACTTTTTTCGCGGTTCAACGGAGGCGTATCTTTCCCGTAAAGATCTTTGCGCACGTTATCGAGGATGTCCATCGCTTCCTGTTAACGAAGCGAAGCAGAGATTAGTGAGTGACCATTTGACTTTCTAAATTTATTCGGTTTTACAACAATTTTGCATGCATTTTTAAATGAAATGGAGTGTTTGACAGCGGGAACTACTACCTTGCAGATACTTGTCGTTTTCGACAAATAAAAAAACGTTCCTGGAGAGGTAAAACAACGTTATCTTTGCACACATTGATGATTTTGATATTTTTCCTTGGTGAAAGAAAACATACCGACACAATAACCAGGCCGGGAATAGCTGCGCAACGTTAAAATGTCGATAAAGGCGCTAAAAAGTTGAGGTGACAATTGGTGGATNCCAATTGACTCATTTCGTTTTGCGAAACCGGGACAGAGATTCTCCTGCGGTATCGATTTTACAATAAGTGGTCGACTTACAAACAAAAACTGTGGAATTTCCGATACAATAGATGGATTATACTCGCGATTAGCCTTTGTCTAAAGCGCGATTTCGGGCAATTACGAACACTTAACGAGCATGACAGATCACCTTGTTTGTGCGGTCTTATAATTAGAAAACAAACCGGTTGGTGTCATAATAACTCACTTTAGTGGTGATTGATCGGGCGGGACCGGTTGTCCCTGATAGGCACCGTTGCTATGAACTTCCGGTTGTTGCTGCTGGTGCGGGTGGTGGGGTACGTTGGGGTTGGGGTAAGACGTGGGTCCCATGACTTGTTGTGGGTGAGTTGAATTGTTGAACGCATTCAGTCGCTGTGGGCAAGAAAGGCGTAAAGATATACTGCTTTAAACTAAAGCCATCTATGATAACATAGGTATAATACTGCTGATGAAGCAGTGATTCTTAAACTTTTTTTGTGGTTCCCCTAAAGTACTAACCAGTCGTAACCATTACAGTAATTTCCGGAAAGTTATTATTGTTCTCATATTCAAATAACCACAATCCTCGTACCTCCTAGGAACAGATCTCGTATTCCGGCTCAGGGGCACGAGTAACCCCCTGGTTAAGAACCTCTTATAAAATTGAATCGACACCAATTGTGCTTACCTGCGGTTCCGGTGGAACTTCTTCCATTATAATACCAGCCGACATTCTTTTCAGTTTGTGAAGAAGTTGATCGTGGGAGCTCTTCGAATTTCCCTTCATAGTCACGCTGTTGATGGATGTCGTGCGGGAGTGTCGTTTTCCTTCTTTATCTGCCCAAGACACATACAAGTTGTGTTAACATGCAAGTAAAAGCGGATGTTTTTGTATATTTATGTCATTACAGATTGCCTGTTTTTAAATGTATAGATTTATAACAGAATATGAGGTGTAGTCAAAACAGATTAGGTCATAAAAACCGTTTATTAACTATTTTGTATTTTTCGTGTTTTAAACGTCTTGTGCAATCTTCACTACTGTAGCCTGCTTACTTTCTCCGTGCTCTGAGTTAGTCTTCATGTTGATGAGTGTCACCTCCTTGTCGAGTGGCGCTTTGGTTTCCTCAATGTCGTTGCCTCTGTGGAATTTCCACCAATACCAGAGAAAAATGGCGGCCAAAATGAGAGCTATAACGACGATGATGACGATCGCAGCAATCAATGCAGAACTACAAAATTAGTTGCCAATACGGTTACTAGAGACTAATCTTCTAATAAATAAACTATTAATTCATTTCTGGGATCTGTCCTCGCTTTTAATTGCAAAGAGTAGATTTTTCACACCGGATTTTGCACCAGTGGTTGGAAAGTTAAAGGGTGTTATATCCAATATTTTGACGTCGGTATAAGCAGTTTAAGCTGCGGACCACACACACACATAACCATGGGTCCGAAATCAGTGCGGAAAACTGTTTTTTCGCTTAAAAAGTTGTGCAACGCTATGCACATATTCTACATTGGTCATCCGCCAGAAAAATGGCCTTCTCGACAGCAAAGGCCTAACCACAATAATTTTATTTTGCGAAAAAGTTGTTTTCTCATTTTTCAATATACCCGACTTCTGCCTTTAATACGTGTTCGTACTTCGCTATGATTTTGAGCGATTTGGGAAAGACGCGAGGGAATGATTTGATTAATTCATAAACACACCACAAACAACATACTTGGAGTGCTTGCCAGTCCCATCAGCAGTGTTGTCTGCATCTGAAACAACAATCGTTTAACAAACATATCTCCTTACATAAACTCTACAACCGTGCCGCGAGAAGTACGTACTGTCAGTGGGAGGAGGAACATTATCATCTCCTCCAGGGTCTTTAGAATCTGTGGGATCGGTTGGAACTCCATCTCCTCCTCCTGGTGGTGGTTCGGTGGTTGATGCCGAGTCCGCTCCTGGCTCCGGGAGAGTTGTCGTCGTGGCAACGGTGGTGGTTGTGGTGGTGGATGGGGGAGGTGGGGTGGGGACTGTGTTTTGGAAAAAATTGACACGCGGATTGCTTTTTAATAACAAACCAGATGCGCCGTGTTATAAGCCATTCATAGATTTTAACACGGTTAGTCCCGTCAGTTTACTCTGTGTTTGTTTTAAAACATTGCAGTGGTTCTTTAACCTTTTTTATTCCAAACCCCATTGACCGATAATCAAAGCGAAAATACCCCAGGGTATTTTAGTTCGCAAAAAAACCAGCGTATTTTAGTTTGCCATTCATAATCAGACCTACTTGAATTCTCGCAGTGGTCTCCATAAAAATCACTGGGACACGAACACACATAATCTGTAACTCTGTCCACACAAAGTCCCCCGTTCTGACAAGGATCGGAAAGACAAGGTTCTGGCGCTGAAAACAATGTCGAAAAGGCTTTTTTATTTGCTCTAGCCTCGATTGCCTTACATCATTACCTATTTCGCAGTGGCTACCGTCGAAATCGTTGATGCATTGACAAGTATAACCATCCAGATCATCAACGCACTCCCCTCCATTCTGGCATGGGATTGAAGCGCATTCGTCCTTGTCTGGAAAGAACGATTACGATTTTGAAGCAATGTTTAAGCCACTCCGTTGGTACAAAATGCGGTCTGATGATTTTATTTGTATCGATGCAGTTGGCTGTCCGGGTTTTTAATCTTTTTTCAATACGACGCCTTTGTATAATTGGTTAGACTTTCGACGCATCAGTAATAAGAACACAATTAAGAAGCTTATTATTAAAAGTTGTATTTATTGGAGCAAAAACAGTTTAGTCACGAAACGAAATTACTGTGCGACGCCCTTGGACAATTAAAATGACCCACCAGGGCGTCGCGACCCACAGTTGAATAACCACGGTGGAACAACATTACCGACTCACCAATTTCGCAATTAAATCCTGCGTAGCCATCCGGACAGGCACATTTGTAGTACCCAGTAAACCTCTGGCATTCTCCCTCGTGCTGACAAGGACCAGAATCGCATGGGTCTGGGCCTTCTAGTTCAACTGAAAAAGTTTTGCCACAGAAATTTAGGCTATAATTAAGTTGATAGCATGTGGTTATATCCTAGGAAAGTTTGTCCAGGCGGAAAAAACATAATACTTGCAAAATTATTCAAATGTCAGAATTGAAATTAGGGCCAAATGTTGATTAATTGTGCATTGAACTTTACCACATGTCCATTTAATGATCACATATAATTTTGTGTTGAAATAAACCAATATTCAATTATGTGAACACTTTTTATTTGGTCCTTCGGTCATGGCCCCTCAGCAGCACTCGTGCCCCACGGCAAATGTACCTGCTGAGCCCTCCTCTTAGAGATATTGATTTAATCCGAAAAGACAACACCAACAACCTCCACATTGGTGTCCACTTTCAGCTGCTAATACGTGATATTTTATGTAAACAACTTACATTCAAAATCGAACCTGAATCCTTTCATGTTATCCGAATCATCACTGACGAAGCCAACGATCAGCGGACCGTGACCGCGCAAGTGACCTCCGTTGACCTTGTCAAGTCCTCTTCCACAATATCTGACCCAATGCATAAAACGTGGTAATACACAAGTATTTAAAATCTTTGTTCAACTTTTGCAAGAATTTTGTTCAACTTTTGTAATCAATTTACAAACACAATAAAAAAACTGTGAAAAAATACCAAAGCTCTATATCTATTGTAGCATATTACGGAATAAAGCATTGCAGCTTATTCGGCGTAAAGGTTAATGGCGCTTACAGCACTACTTGCATGTTTTGTGACTTGGTCCCCAAAGCAGCAGCCATTAACTTTGTTAGTCGCATAAGCTGCAGAGTGTTATTCCATAAGCTGCAAGTAGCGGT
>QXVZ01009632.1:0-14310 GCA_008931825.1 Phallusia fumigata | reverse complement strand
GGGGGGGGGGGGAGGGGGGGTACAAGATTGTAAAAAGCTTAGAAATACTGATGCAAGTAAACAGGCAATCTCTCTGGTTTACATCGCTTAAACGTGTTTTTTTCCAGGCTTGCCAAACAACAGGAGGAAGAACGGAGGCAAGCACAAGAGGAAGAAGTGAGAAGAAAGAGGGAAGATGAGCAACGGGAGAAGAAGCGAAAACAACAGGAGGAGCAGGAGTTGAAGAGACAAACACAGCTTCGTCACGCTCAGGAGGAGGATATAAGAAGAAGAGCACTGGAGGAAAAACAGGTGGGTGTTGTGAAATCCAAAAGCGATCTGTCCAATGTATTTGGTCAATTAAACATAACAGCCAGAGAACTTGTAAGTAGTGGATACATTTTTTTGCAAAAGTTTTGACAATCGCTGTTGTCCTCATCAGTGCAACTGTTTTAACTAAAAACATAACCGCCATAGCGTTTGCTTTTAGTAATGCACTGATGACAACAACAGCGATTGTTGAAACGTTTCTATCACAATGTATTCACTACATCTCTGGCAGTTATGTTCTTAAACACAGTACTCTTCAAGTCCATCTTGTGTTCCCAATCTATTTCGCTTAAAGTTCCAGATTTGATCAGTTGTGTTTAAACTTGGCCTCAGCACTTGTAAGTCTGTGATCACCCAAGTGATCGTTTACCGGTAACTGGTCTCACAATTTTTGTTTTTACAGATGCAAGAAGAAGCACTGCGCAAACAGAAGGAACAAGAGATACAAAGACAAAAGGATGAAGCTGCAAGAAAGGTAGAAATGTTTGTGAAATTCTCTAAAAGCCACAACAGTATCTTAAGAATGTTTAGTACTGATTTAAGCTTATAAGTTTGTTTACTGAACATAAAACAATTATCGTTTTTGGGCAACAATGCGCTGTAAACTGTCTGTAAATAAGTTTTTCTGTTAAGAGTATTGACAACTTTACCACAAGAAATTATGTTTTGTTGCTTAAACTTCAATGTAGATGAAGTTCTTATTTTCTTGTGTTATGGGTCTTCTCAATATCAGTTATTGAATGCACATCTATGCAAACCACCTGATAACCCTGTCATAAATATGCGACATGCTTTATTAATCAAATGTTTCAGCAACTCATGCCAATATAAGTGCTATTTGGGCCAGCATATTTATGATCAGAGTTATGAACAGATCTGTGTTAAATGTACTTGACAACCTGTTGTAGAATTTTGTTTTAAATCTGTTACCGGTTTTTCAGCGTCAACAGGAGCAACTGAAGAACATCAAACTGCCCTCCACCGCCAACTGGGCCCAGCAACAACCACAAGCGCAGAGCAACATGTCGTCTGTGTTGGAAATACAAAAACTACAGGAGGAAAAGGAGAGAGAAAGAAAAAAGGTTGAGCAGGAGGTGATTTGCCTTTTTTCTGCTTTCTCTCTAAATATGTGATACATCTTTTGCCACTTGCAACTGATGATTGGTTGGTATACTTTAACTTATATGGCGATCGATGGGAGAATTAGAAGTACACAAACATAAATTACAGATATTTGTAGCAACCAATGTACTTAGAAGGCCCGTGTATAAAATGACCAAGCACTAGATCTTAAACCGTGGGTGGACAAACTACGGCAGGCGAACACTTTTATTCTGGCCCGCCAGATGTTATTACAAATTAGTATATTTACCCAAAAATGTTTGTTTGGCCTGTTGCCAAGTACTTGAAGCGTGTGCAATTTGTTGAGTAGTCCTTGTCCACACTCGCAAAACAATTGAGGTTATAAATTTTGTCATAATGTTTGAAATAACATTCGGTTTTTGAATAGTTTTGTTAACTGGATCTACGACTTGTTACGTCACTTTTTACGTCACGCATTTGTGTGGTGGCGTGTCACAATGTTGGCATCAACATTAAATGCTTAGTTGTACCACGCAATGGGCTTTTTGACTGTGTGAGTTTGATAAATCAAACCAAATCTTAACACAAAACATAACTGCCAGAGAGCTTGTATATAGTGAATACAGTGCATTGTAAACGTAACAATCGCTGTTGTCGTCATCTGTGCAAAACAGTAATATCTTACTGTACACACAGCACATGCGGGTCATACAGCAGCAACAACAGCAGCAGCAGCGACCAGTCTGGGGAAGCGCTCCAGTGAATCAAGGCCAGCCCGCTGCTTCCAATCCCGGTCGTCCATTATCTCTGATGGATATTCAAATGGAAGAAGCAAGAAAGCAGAGAGTCGCGCAAGTGCAGCAACAGAATCAGGTACAGTGACAAAATAGCTTTTGTCAGACCTATTATATTGAAATTAAATTAAAATTTAAGACCCATTTAAATGTTTGTCAAAACAAAAAAAATGTTTTACTTCGCTCAATAGTTAATCCAGCCATAATTCAAACTCATCGTCAAAATATTTTTCGTCTTAACACGTTAAGCCTACAAGATAAAAAAACATTTAAGGTTATTGCCTATTTAATATTCGATTGGCAATAAATGCTTCTACTAAGCCGATTTTTTTGAGCTGTACCACAACAAACCGCAGCTCTCCTAAAGCTCCTGCTTATTCGTGCGTTAGGTCCAACAGAAACCCGAACTGAGCATCCAAGCGGCTGCCGCATGGGGAGGGAGACAGACAACTAGCAGTTCTGTGTGGGGGCAGCAAACATTCCAACAACAACAACAACAACAATCCTTTTGGGAACAGCAACAAGCACAAACCAACCAGGCGCGCAAGCAGCAGCAGCAACAACAACAGCAACAGGCCGCTTCCCGACAACAGGCCAAGGTAGGTTTGTTTAAGACTAAATGGGAATCAAGTGCTACATCAAATCTCAATAGGAAGATACAAGCCAGTACTTGTGTTTAAAACAATTTCCACTTTCGACAAACGCAGTTGTTGTCATCAGGAATACAACTACTAGCTTTATGTCTTCTTGTTGAGATTATTTACTACCGTGAATTGTTGACCAAATTTGCTTTTTTGCATTTGATGTTCTAGTTAGGCTAAAACTTCCCATTATACCGAACAAAGATGCTGATGTTCCAAACTTTTGCAACATTTATGTCATTTGGAAGATAATGTACAATTTAGAGAAATCATTTGGGTTTAATCTGGACATAGATCCTGTATAAGTGACTGGGACTAGATGAGCCATGGTGTAGCTGTCTTGATGTTTCGTTTTGATCGCGCTATATTGTTTGGTTTTTGGTGAATTTTCTCTCCAAAAGCTTGAAAGTGGAAACACTTTAGATCAATGTTTCTCAACCGTTTTTATTCTATCGCTTCCTGATCAGCTGGGTGATTCGAAAACGCCTCCCTGACCAGACAAAAGTTAAAACAAATGTATTTTGCGAACAGTATCAATGCCATGGCTGAGGCTGATACAATGAAACTAGTGTATTAACATAGTTTAAAGGGATATGTGATAAAATTAGCCTTGTGTTGACGATTTTTGCTACATCCCGTTCCGTACCCCGTACCAAATTTCAATGACTCGAACTCACCTTGCCACCGAGCTGTCAATCTTACTAACGAGTTCCACCTTGCGTGTGTTCATCTGCAGCAGTCACGTGGTAAAAACCGAGGTGGTGGAGGGGCTGGAAATGCTGAGAACAGCAGCGTGTTGGCTTTGTTCCAACAGCAACAGAATACACAAGATCCATTTGTTGCGTGGTGTGACGCACAGATTAAACTCATGCCAGCTGCCGCTAACTTGGACGGTGAGTTTGTGTTTTGCCAATTTTAAATCATATTTTAGGGCAAGAATGGTGTTTTGAAGTAGATTTGTGACTTAATCTCCTTTTTGCATAGTATTTTTTATTATGGGTCCCAGTCGATACAGCTTTTTTACGTCGCGTATTGTTTTGTTTCAAAAATCCTCATTATATCAACCTCATATAAATATATTTGTGAACAAACTATCAGTAGATTTTGTTCTAAACCTAGACGAACCCTATTTTTTATCTGCAGTAAACTGCTTCTTTTATGCCCACAGTTTGTCCACATTTATTTGTAAACAATTCAATTCTATTCTAAAATTAAACAAGCCACAATAATCTTTAATTAAGCATTATTCTTGTTTCGTGCAGTTCCTACATTCGTTGCTTTTTTGCGCGAGGTTGAATCTCCTTATGACGTCAAGGATTACGTCACATCGTATTTGGGAGAGACGAAGGACGCGCGCGAATTTGCCGAGGCTTTTCTGCAGCAACGCTCAGCTATGAAGAAACAACAACAACAGCAGCAACAACAACAAGCACAAAAACAACAACAGCAAATACCGCCGACGGTGAGCCTGATTTTGTTTTGATAAATATAAACAAATGTAAACCAGGGGTTGGGAAGCTTTTAAACGCAGCATTTGTGTCAAAATCTTAATAAATTCGCGTCCCATGTTGATAAAGTTGCTGCAGTTGTACTTTACTTATAAAAAACAAAGGATCGCTCAACTTGACTTAAAAATGTTTTGGAATATAAACGTAATCACCTGCAGTGCCATGAATAAACACCTCGCGTGGCAAACGCGGCCGCATAGATAGTGAACACTGTTTCGACCTGCAAGGTCTCATCAGTGCAGCTGGTGACAGGACATAGGCCGTTTAGGCTATAATCTAGCCAAATAACGGCACTCCAGTTTGTTGTGAGTAACAGGCTGAAAACCCTTACCTCACGTCATCTGTTCGATGCCACAACTTGAAGCCGATAATCCCTTTGGTTCCCAAGCAGTTGCTTGGCCATTGTGGATCCAGTTTCTCTGTAGTTTATGCCCAGTTGTGGCATTTCAACATTTTTGTTCAACATTTTCATACTGTTGTGGACAACCTGCGGCCGTTTGCAGCTTTGCATACTAACTGAGGTCGCGCACGTGTCTGTTAAAATTTCTTTTTCAGCAGCTAATCTCATTTATTTCTTAAAACTGTCCAGTACAGACCGCTGTCATAATTTACAAAACAACATGAGGTTTTTAAGGTAACAGCCTCCTTGGAGGGCGGATCAATTTTCATGACCACACAACTAAATTATTATGAGTTTAGATTTTCTCACCTCTCGACACAAAGTTTTAATTTAGTTTTTTACCTTCCAGAGTCAGACAGTCCACTCTGCTGTGCCCGGTTGGAACCAGAACGCGCCGACACCTCCGGGTTCCGTGGTTCAGGATGATGAGGGAGAGTTTGTAACTGGGAGCACAAAACGTGGAAAGCGGAAACAGAGAAAGCTGCAAAAGGTCGACCCAAGCATTCTCGGTAAGCTGAAAGATTTATCTTGGCGTAAACTTGTCCTGTTTAAATGTTGACACGGGTTTAATGTAAAACAGCAAATCAACTGACACAGCTTTATATTATGAAGAGAAAACGAAACACTCTTTGTTTGTGTTTACCTTTTTTAGTAGCACAGCTATACACACATTTTTGACATTTTCTGTTGATAATTTCGTCCATTTGCAGTAGGGCTGGCCATAAGCTTAATTACACCAGACACGGGCTTATAGTGCAATGGAAAATATAATGTCAGAGAGCTTGTGTGTAGTGAATACAAGTGTCATGTGAATGTTACAACAACGTTGTCATCATCAGTGCATAATGGAAAGAAGCTCAAAACCTTGCGTTGTCTCCACAAGTGAGGAAAAAGGAAAGCGTGACAAAAAACGTTTGCAACACAATGTATTCACTACATACACGTTTTCTGGTATTATGTTTTTTAATTAAGCAGAAAATATTCCTCTACTATATAATTATCAGTTATCATCCTAACACACCACGTGTACATCTAAACCCGGTTTGTTTCAAAGGCTTCTCCGTCAACGCTGCATCAGATCGCGTGAACATGGGCGAGATTGAGACACCGAACGACGGTTGACGGGAAATTGGACGACGAAAGTCGGCAAGCGATCTGTCGATGCGTCGGTGTGCACGCAGCCCCGTCGGCATTAAGACAATTGTGCGCTAAATATCGAAGCGGCAAGAGCTGGCCGCGCACCCGCTGGTCTTGCACTGTGTGGCGGCAATAGAGGACCTGAAACGCCGCCAAAGTTGTACAAATTTCCCAGTTTCCCGTTCAAAATAGGTGTAAAATCCATCATTTTTTGCGTCAAAGACAAAAAGGAGATGTCTTATAGACGCACGACGTCACGCATAATGACGTCACCCGACTGAATGCTACAAGTTGGTTTTGATTCCAATTCTATGGCCTTGTGTTGCTGAGTGTCATGCACGGTCGAAAGTTACTTTGCTTGGTGAATTCAACAATGGATTTTGTCATTGTAGCCATTTAGTGTCAGCGACTTCTTTTTTCCATTATATTGCACGAAAGGTTTAATAGACTTTGGTCGCCAAAGCCCACTCTACCGACTTCTAATACGTGTTGGATATTTCAAACTAATCTGGATATAAAGTCACGTGTTTAACGACGTTACCCGTACTGATGCCTACCAACCGATTCCCGCATGATACGTAGCGTGCCACTGTAAATAACATCTGCAAGAAGCCGTTGCAGCATATACCGCTTGAGGGCGCCGAAGTTCAATTGCACAGCGTTGATCTGTGTGACGTAACAACTGCCTTGTTCGCTGAAAAATCACTTGTTCCCTTCTTGTTCTAAGTTTGTTTCGTCACTGTAGAATCCAAACCGGGTCTGTACATACTGAATACGAGGTGGTCGTTTGTGTGTAATCTGGGTATTGTTTGTCATTTGTGTGTATGTGTGTGTGTGTGTGGTTTTGTGTAGGATGAAGGTGCTGCTTTTCGCATTTAAACAGCTAAATGGCGGGGACTTTTGTGACGTTTTTCTACAACAGTGCGATGGTCTCTGCGTGTCTAATACGAGTCCTAACGTCAACTGAATTTTTGTTCAGTCGGTTGTTTTCAATTTCTTTGCAAAACCAGTTTACGGCTTTAAAACTTTGTCAACACTGTAAAAACCTGATCATTGTTGCCAAAAGTGATCTAATCCGCCCAGGAAAATTACTGGTTCCAGTTAATTTCTGGATTTCTGCAGACAGCAAATGCTGCGTTGCGGCTTTACGACCCGGAAATGTAATTTGTGTTGTCAGTCGTTACAAAGTGGCACTGTTTATTATCTTCAGTTATTTTCAACGTTGCTTAACAATGCGCATAAAACTGAAGGTATTTCTCAGAGCTTTTGTTGACAGTTGGTTCGAATACTTGAGATGTGTTCCCGCCGTTTTTTTTGCGGTAAAGATGTCACCGCTGCTTCTGGCTGTTGACATTGTTCATGTTTTTCCCCAACAGCTCTGTTTAGACTTGTAAAAATGTAGCTACAGATAACGGTTAAAGTTGTCATTGTTTTCGATCCCAAAAACATAAATCTATTCCAGTTTGCAATCCTGTAATCTGCTTTAATAGAGGTTGTTTAAAGTCGATTGTCAAACACTACCACCAGTTTCCAGAACAGCTGAAGTAATGAAACTGCCAACGCCGTCATTATTTATCCGCAAATGTCGTTTTGGTTTACCGCTGTGGCGCCAGAGAGCTGATTGGTTTTTGTGACGTCATTCATACCGTTTCTTTTTTCGCGTATCTCTTTTTATACATTTTATTCGATTTTTTTGTTTGTGTCCGGATTTCACATCGCCGGCCACGTCGACGGTGTCATTTGAACTATGACAGAACCGAAAGTGGAACAGTTTGCTGTCGCTGAGTAAATAGAATACGATTTTACGAACTTATTGTCTTTACAGTTTTAGTTATTAGGTCAGTACTGTTTTATCAGATAATCCAGGGGCCTTTTAATCAAATGTCAGATCAAGGTAGAGGATTTCCTTTAAACAAAATGGATTTGCTCATTTGACACACGCAGCAATAAACTGCAAGAAATGCCTTACGTCGAATTACGTTTGTAATTATAATTTCTTTAAAAATCTTAAAAGTGGTCAATACACTGTGCATGTTATTTTTTCGGAAATTTGCCTTTTTTCAAAGCAATTAGACCGCAAACCAGAAAAATTTAGGTAAAGTGACAAAAAAAATATCATTTTAAATTATTTTGGTATTGTACCTTATTTGACCGCTTACCATAGAAAAATTAAGGTACAGTATCAAAGAAAAATTAATAATTATTTTGGTGTTGTACCTTATTTGACCGCTTACCATAGAAAAATTAAGGTACAATACCAAAATAAAATTAACAATTATTTTGGTATTTTACCTTAAATTTTTTATGGTAGACGGTCAAATAAGGCACAATAGCAAAATAATTTAAAATTTTATTTTTTGTCACTTTACCTTAATTTTTCGGTATAATATCAAACTAATCATCAATTTCTTTCTTTGTCATTTTACCTAGATTTCCGTCTGGTTTGCGGTCGAAGTAGCTAAGCCGATTACCAAAAGTAATGGTACAATATCAAAATAATTGTAATTTTTCTTTGTTATTTCACCTTAAATAACAGCATTTGATAAATATATTTTTGAAAACAATTACCTTTTTGTAAATCAATCGTTTATTTACATTTTTGTGCAATTAATACCTTTAGTCTAAGGTTTTCTCACATATATACATTTTTTCTTCGAGATGATTTGTTGATAGTCGCCATGTGCAGTTTGGTTATTTTCGATCGAACTGCATAACAGAGGCTGACAAAGATAAAAAAACTGGAAAAAGTTAAAAATGAAACGGCTTATCTACATTACCTGCGGTTAGACTCTACTCAAGTGTATGCTGTTTAATGTTTTGTGGATGTACTGCACATGTCAATGCTTTAAATTATTAGAAATAACATGTAAGTTTTGCATTCTAAATTAGATAGACCAGACTTATGGGTAACCACTGAAACTTTTTTGTTTTTACAAGGTTTAAATTCTGATTTTTTATCTCTGCTGCCACATTTTCCTTAGTTTTGCCTCCTTGCAAAGTTTGTTTTATTCATTGCAGATGGCAAATTCATTAAACCCATTGTCTTTATTAAAAAATACCTGAATGAAAATAAAAAAGACAAACTTTTAGGACTAACCCTAAGGTAGAGAAGATTCAGAAACTTTGCAATTGGTAAGCAGTTTGATTACTTTTTATTTTCTATTTATAAGCTAAACTGTATGTGTATTTGTTACAATAATCTGAAATAAGTCCTGTCTCAATCAGTCTGTTTTTCTGAGCAAGCAACCTAAGCGGTTGACCCAAATTAGTCACCAACGTAAAAAAACTCATCGAGAGTTTGTGAGCATTTAACTCCATGGTGGACCCTAAATTTGACAGTCTGCAAGGCAAGTTTGCTTTGTTTGTTTGTATGCAGTAGTTTGTATGCGTTAGTTCATTGTTTTGGTGCCTAAGCAAAATACTTCAAAATGGCATAAACCACTGAACTAAATTTCTTGGTCTTCAGTTTGACAAACCCAGGCTGGGATTGCTTGGACTATCCTAAAGGTCTAGTTAACTTAAGTTATAGAATTGGGTTTTGACTTTTTGGGTGTCCAGTTCTCAAACCCGTTTAAGGGAGTTGAGTTTATTTCGCTTGGTAAATAAAAAACACGGCGGCACATAGCACTAAATCAATCACCAGGCCTGAAATAGCTGCGCAATGCTAGAACGTTATGAAGTGCAAAAAGTGGAGGGCACAATTGGTGGGTCAAGGTTGAACGCGCTGCAGCTACACCATAAAAAAGTGAGCATTACTTCTTTGTTGTTGTGCTAGTCATTTCAGGGTGTGTTTGCATTGTTTAAGTAAAAATGTACGGTTATAGTGGACACTTGGATTGTTTTAATCTGCTAGTATTCAAACCATTGGTCTGTTTGGTAAAATCTGTCCTTAAATTCTGTCCTATGTCTTGATAATGGCTTCCAACCTGTGGTACAGTTACCACTTGCGTTTGGCAAAGATCTTCCAGATGCTACAAGAGAATCTTCTGCTTTTTTTGCAAAACGTTATACTCATTGCTTTGGCATGTCAAGGTTCATTAATAGCTTGAATTGTTTCTGGCACTGTTTGTATTACATGTACTTTTGTTCCAATATTAGTTTACTTGATTAGTATAAGCATCAAATGGGGTGGCCAGGGCTAAGAGGTTGAAAACCATTGGCCTATACCATTTCCGAAGGTAGAAACATATTAATATATCGACTAGCTAGAGCTTAACTGACATCTTGCACAGTTATTTCCAGTTTGGTGATGTGTCTAGAGAAATTCCATGTGTTTATATTGGGCCAAAATTTTTCTGTTTTGCTTAGCACCGAGCATGTCCTGGTATTGTTTAATGCTCCACGAAGCATTTGGAATATTTTGATATCACACATGTATGACTGTTCATCAATATTTTAAACAGATTTTGATCAAGCTCCAAGCACTAAGATTGCTTATGCTTGGGTTCCGGTTTGGGTGGTCCATTGCTATGCATAAGTTACCAATCTTTGCCATGTTAAATACATGCACACATTCCCCAGAGGATGTTCTCTGGTCTATGTGTGTTGATTACCTGTTTTTTAGAATCTGCCTTGGAGCTGCAACTGATCACTTCAAAGCAAGTGTGAAGCTGACCCTGAAATCAAGTTAAGCTCTCAATCTCAATCTAAGCAACTGAAAAGGTAAAAAAGTAACTTGCACTAAAAGTTGCAGTTTTTTGTGATTCAGGGAACCTTAAAACATTATGCGAGCTTATGACTTAGATATTTAACTTTTTTTCGTAGTACTTTACAATTAAATGTTGGGTCTTTTTGACACTGATAGTATAGTTTTTTATCATTTTCCAATGAAAAGTGACAAACTATTATTTAAAAGTGTTTAGTCCAGTGGTACAAGTTTGTAATCTGGAATTGCAACAACATTTTACTGCAAGCTCGTAGGCAAACATAGTTTTGGTTTACTATTGACACTGAATTAATTGCTAAGGAAGGTACTCTTTAAATTATTTGTTTTTATGACAGAATATACACAGTGGTGTAATGCTGCGTGTACAGACGCTCCACTCTGCCCCTTCTACAAGTAAATGATGTTTATTGGGTTCGAGGAAACAGAAGTAGTAGTAGGCCTTTGCAGTGAGCTGCAGCACCTATACAATTGCCACTACACAATATACATTAAATAACAGTTCTGTCCAAACCCGTATATTAGCAACAACTGGAGTACTGAGCCAGACACATCGGCTAAAACAATATAGAGTACTTAGTAACCAACTTGGGGGACAGTTAAGTTTGAGTTTAAAGTAAAATTTAATGGGAGTATTTGAAAAAATTAAGGATTTGAAACAGTTAATGGGACCTCAAAAACATCACAGGTCAGCATTTAGATCATGTTGCTTTGAGGAGTTTTACCGGAAAAATGTAAAAAAATATATTTACTGTAATATTATTACCCATTGGTTACCTTTTGTATTGAAGATAAGACTAAAATTCCTACCAGGTAATGATGAGAGGTGGCCTTAGCAAGTGGCAACTGTGCCCAGAATGACAACTGTTACCATCCAGATGGAAGTTGCCGGTGCACACAGAAAACATGGAACAGACAACAGCATTTAATATAACAGTAAGTTTTACGGCTTCATTCTTATTGCAGCTCTTTATGCAAATAATTTCTCGCTAATGAAGTGTTACAAAATAGGTCTCCATTAATATTTTAACACCTATTTATCTTGCTTTGTTGAGTATTGCAAACATCAGTCATTCATAAGTTGTGTAGTTTGTACAGGTATAATAATGTACTTGTTTTTAGATTCTTTTCTTTCTACACGTTTTTTGTCATTCTTTTTATAAGTAAACCATAGGATTATGTTTTCAGATACTCGAAACTGGTGTATTCAAGTGCCCAGCTAACCAGAAACGTGTGTATACTATCGGAGTTACAGCTGTTCCTGTTCAGATGATTTTGTGCCACAGACGACAAAGAAAAGGCGCAACCGCAACGACAATACCTGATCAATATAAATGTACATATTGAATTTCCATTTATTTGTGTAATAGACGATTCTCATCAGCAAAAATTACTATTTTTGAAATTTATGTTCAAGGTTTGCACCTGGGAGAAAAACGCGCCTAGTTAACGCGTGGCCTGCTCAGGGCGAAAAGCGCAAAAAGCGAAGCACAGGCAAGCTTGCACAGTTGCAGGCCGTTGGTAGGTTTATAAGCAAAGACTGTAAACAGCTCGTACCTTCTCGTTTCACTTGAGTTTAGAAGGAAATCATTTTATTGTAGCACTTTTAACGTGTAATATTTTCATTACATGTATCGTTTTGGGGGACAATTGCGTTTTTAGTTAAACAGAGCAAGTTTCTGAGTTGCCTTGTTAAACTGACAAGCAGCATATGTAGGGTTATTAGGAAAGGTGCAAGGAACTTGTTGGTCAAACACAGTGCAGAGAAAGCTGCTGAACGTACGTGTTGGGACTTGTGGAAAGGGGACAGTGACATTAGACAAAATGCTCTGTGATGCGTGGAGGCTAAAATGAGGTAAGATTTGGTTTGGTGATTGAAATATTTTGATGTGACTGGTATTGTTGCAAAGTTAGCAAGAAATCATGTCATCATATTTATCTAAAACGCGCTTTGTGTGTATTAGGGATCGTCAGCCGTTCGAACGTATTGTGCGTCAGCTCGCAAGTTATTTTATGACTTGGGTTTTGTGCGCCATATTTAATATTGTCGCTGCCTCATGTTTCTGTGTTCAGTAGGATAATCGTTACAATTTGTAAAAGGCTGATTTACAAATACTCTCTGTCGCACGTTGCCACAGTTGCGCTGCACTTAACGATAAAACAAAAATGTCGCTAAACTTGGCCCGAAAATGTCACGGAATATGAACTTGTAAATCATCTGGCGTGCCATAAATATTCAACACGCGTGCCAAACATGGCAGAGGTTAATGATCCCTGCTGTGTACAAAAGCATGAGGAACCTTTTACATCGAACTTGAATGCTGTTGTTACTTTTGTTGCAGAGGTTTTTTTAACGACGGTTCCGTAATATCAAAAAGATTGATGCACCTGGCCAGCATTGGTGAAATTTGCGCTAGTAAAAGCGATAAAGAAATTTGGTGGATATCTATTATTGTAATTACATCACCAAGTGCCAAATGTAAGTAAATAGGCATGTTCACTTGCTACAATAACTTTTATTTGTTGTTAGTTTTCAATCGGGGCAATTTCACCATGTACCCTGTTCTGTCTTTGAATGTTTAACATGTTTTGTTTATTATTTTACTAAAGAAATATATTATTATAGCGAAGAAAGTAACAATAGAAAAACAACCGTCCGTGCTAAGTAAGCGATAACCTCCGAAAACACTTGACAAAATGGTCTGAAGCGCTCGACCCATATTAGGAATTTAAAATCTTGATCGGGATAATTAATCAGAAGCTCCCGGGTTCAAATCCCGTGAACAAAGATCAGTTACTTCTATACAACGCTTGTTGATGTTCGACGCGTTTATCACAAACAAATTTATTTTATTTCAGTCGGCTGTGTTGTTTCCGGATGGGGAGAAAGCAGCGTTTGTAAACTCGGCTGCAACGCAACCTCTGCGTCGACTCGGATGGGAAGCTTTGGATCAGAGTTGGCTGCGAAGGTAAGTCGTCTACAGATGAACAGAAATGTGACAGTTCCTGTTTTTAAGACGGAGTGTTCGTTCATGTCGACGCACGTAAGAATGCAGTTGAGTTTGTTGCGAATTTAGTCACTTAGGCCTAAAAACATTTTGTTACCAACAAATTTGTTTCGTGCATCTTACTTTGATTTCATTGCCAAGTTCTATAAAGCCCACATAAATTTTGCAGCTACTTCTCTGGGTTAACTATAAGCTGATAGCCTTCAATCGTATTTTATTTCATGTTTGTCTTATCTTTGCCCCAGCGCACAAAACGAGTAATGTTTTTCACCTAAATTAATTTGGGCTTTTAAGTATATTACTGCTCATATACAAAACACCAAATATTAAAAGCTTTTTCAAAAACAACAAAATATCGGAAAAATGATCAGAAACTCAAAGTGTTTTATTTCATTCACATATTTTTTTGCTTTAAACACGTGTCGTCTAAATGACGTAAAACACCTCTTCCAGCTACCGGCAGGCACTGTGGTGTTACAAGAGCCAACCAAATCACACCACGTCACCCAATTTGACCGTTGTGGCTTTGCCCCTCGCAACTAATCAACCTGCTCCAAATGCAACTCACTAATTGTGCAATCAAGTCTGCCATTGGTCGGATGAGGAGCGCTCCTGTGACGTTTCAAAAGCCAGCGTCTTGATTGGTTGAAAAAAGGAAAAAATGAAGCCACGTAGTTTTGGCGTGGCGGTGCGTCATTCTTCTTTTGCAACTTGTGTGGAAGGTAGCGGCACGGTCTAAAGACGACTTTCAAGCGGAAAATATTCAG
>QXVZ01009628.1:0-19277 GCA_008931825.1 Phallusia fumigata | reverse complement strand
TAGCGCTTGTGACGTCACTAACACGTCATAGTCCCGCCGACTAACTTCGGCTCGCCTTAAACTACCCACAACCATGTTTTCCGAGTTGCCTTTCGTCCGCCGTTTTAGGTTTCCGAAAACAACAAATTTAAGATTTGTTTCGGAATTCATCTCGAGCATTTCTCGCAGGCCCTGATGCACAAATATGGTGAGGAGGCTGCTCTCGCGGCTGAAGAAGCTCGGAAGTTCCGCGAGCAGAGGAAGCAGGAGATCGACGCCAAGATTCAGCAGCTGAAGAGCGACAGGAGGAAGAAGGAAAAGAAAGGTGACCATCCGGACTTGAATTATATTCGTAAAGAGTTGTTTGCTCTTTTAAATGGTTTCGTTTTGCACCTGGCAGTGAAGGGTGTGATTTGGACCAAGTTTGCCTACAGCCATGCCAATTTTTTTGTACAAAACCCTTTATTTGGGAAAAAATGTCTTTGCTAGCACAATTTTGGAATGAAAATGTAAGAAAAAACATGAGGGGGTTTTCCCGGATTTTAATTAAATTAAATCCATTGTGCGACAGTCTTGCAAAATATGCTTTATATTAAAGGGGGTTTACAATTCAAATTAAGGGTTCAGAAAAAGCTAACTAACGTTTGCTCTATGTGGTAAAGTTGATGCAATTTATCTATTTGTTCTTTACCATGGTTTGTGTTAAACCAGGATCTTAAAGTTTTGAGCCTGTTGCTTCCTCTTGACATCTTCTTTCATTTTGCGTTTACAACCTATTCCTTTCGTTGTAGCGAACAAACACATTGCTGATCAAGTTGATGCGCTCACTAGAGAGCTCTCAGACACATCGATGAAGATGCAGCGAGACGCGGAACAGAGGTTGCAGAACAGCGCAGAGTCAAGCATGAAGGATGCGGAACGTAGAGAGCAAGAGATCCTCGCATCCGACCTCACAGAGGATGAGAAGGAAAAGTTGTTGAAGGAGCATCGTAAAAATGTTGAGAAGATGGAGGTGAGAAAAAAATTGTTGTGTGGTGAAACAATGATAGATTGTAGGTCATGAAGTTGTCAGAACACTTCAGTGAAACTTGCTGTGTTGGAAAATTTTTTAAACTCTGCCATTGTAAAATACTTAAAAAAGAAGGCGTTTGTGGCGGTCTGGATTTTTACAGAAAGAATTTCGTTTCCGAGGAAAAACCGCAAGACTAAGAAGAATGGCGTTCTGTAATTCACTTCGCCAGTGACATGTAAAAGATACCTCACATTTTTATCCCTAACATTACTCATACAATTGATAAAAAACAATCGGAAATTTTCAGTGAAAAATATTTTGCCCGAGGCACAGCCATGGGAATACCCTCGCATTGATTTACGTAATTATCCCACAAATGTTCACATAGTTATCTTGATTGAATGATTCACGAAACTGTGAAGGAAATAACCATGATAAATCGGCTAGAGATTTGCCAATGTCAACACATAATCATAGGCGTTGTCGGAAAGTGGTTAAACATCCTGGACAGGCAAATTAAAGCTTATAGCCAAGTCAGCAATTTTGATCTGCCGAAGTTTTACAAACACGCAATTGAAATATATCTAACCCTCAAATTATGGGTCAAAAGTCTCAGGCGCGTTTAAAGACTCCAGCTGGCAAAGTCTTTAACGCCGTTTCGTGGTGCGTGCTTCGCTGGAGTTAAAAAAAGTAGTTGAAACTTTTCAAGTGCTTGTGCTTGTCGATCCGTTGTATATTTCAACAGTTTAGGAAACACTGGCGTCTCAAATCGTAACACTTGCCGAAGCTAGAACAAACAACTGGCGTCACACATTTTTTAAATTTCGATTAACTCAAGGTTGGAAGGTGGTGCCTCAAAACTGTATTCTTTTCAGGTATTTTTCAAATTAATGTTCGAACTGATTGTCAATTCCGAAAATCCGAAACTGTATAAACATTGCCTGGACCAAAGCCATGCCTCAATTAAAGAGTTGTTACCTCACAACGTGTTACCTCACAACTAAATATAAAATTTCCCATTCAGGCCAATCTTGCTGCCGAACGCCAGCGCTCCAAGGATGAGCTCAAGAGGAAATTGGAGGAGAGGCGCAAGAGGAAGCAAGAGGAACTGAAGTCGAAGGCGATGGGTAAAATCGACGCCGAGGAGGCGGAAGCGATGATCAGGATTGTGGAAGATGGAAAACAAGATCTGGAAAAGACGGAGAAGATGCTTCTCGCTAAACAGGACATTGTCAGGTACAATGCAATGTTTATATTTGTCCGAAATTAAATCATTTTTAGTCTGGGTTCCCTTCGATGACGCCAGTTTGGTCAATAAAAAAGTCATTTTCATTTATTTAAATTGGCACACGTAATAGATGTGCATCTGAAGTTTGAGCGGGTTTGCAGTACATGTGCAGTGACAATCATTACCAGCGCCCAGCTCTATTTTTCGAGGTGTTTCCATCTTGATAAACGATATAAGTTACTTCGTCTCGTACATTTATTTTCTATTTAACCAACTTTGCCGTTTGTTTAAAATTTCTCTCCCATTTTCCGGTCTTTAACGTTTTGCATCATGCTTTCATTTTTGTAGTCCTCGCGTCAGAGACGACAGTTCGGACAGTTCGGACACCTCCGACGAAGAGGAATCCCCATCATACCCGCAGACCAACATCGTCGCCGGCATTCCGATCATGGCGGGTGCCGTGCCCGCAGAGTGGAACGCAATGCTCCAGAATTCCGACTTCTTCAAGGTAGGTGGCGCACAGTGTTATTTGGGAAACTGTTTCACATGTTTGGACTGTAGAGCGGTGTGTCAAGTTCGTGGGTTGACATCTTCAATCACGCAATACATTAAAAACCTTTAGGGCGCAAGTTTTCAACCTTTTTTCTCGTTTGGCAGATAAAATTTACCCCCACGATTCTTTAACACACTAATCCCGCAAAACTGTTGCTCGATTTTACATATTCTAGGCCAAGTCTTTGAAAGAGCTACGTGATGCCTCAGCAGAAATATTTAAGATCGCTTTTTCTCATGTATACAAACGTAAAGATTTCTCATCTTTCAACTATTGTTAAAACTCATGCTTCCTTATATTTACCCCCAAGCCATGTCAAATTTACCCCGATTGAGAACCTCTATTTTAAGCAATGTGTTTGATGTGTAAAATCGAATCGTAAGAGAAGATTGAAAAGCGAACAGCTGTTTGGGCGACAACGAGTAATGCTTACGTGGTCATTTCTACAGCAACTTCAGGAGGTGGAAGAACGACTCCAGGTTCATCTAAAACCGGACGATTCGAAGGTGAAGGGAGCCACGTCGACACCCTTCATCGACATACAGGTTTGTCCGTGTGCCAGGATGCCAGGTATATCCAAACCTCGCTTTATCTAAACTCCCTGACTTGGATTTGTTGAGGGGCTACCCGAGCTGAAACTGAACCGAAGGCCTAAATCCCATTACTACGCCAGTTGGTGAAGATATATTTTATAGGGAATAAATTTTAGTTTTCGGACAATAACGCCAAAATATGCAGTGAAAGAAATTGTAATGTTGATTTTTTTTGGCCCCCAAAGATTATATGGCCCTATTCCACACCTCTTTCAGCTTGTACCGCATTCGCCACCGCAATTACACAATAACAACTACAGCACCCTAGAGGCAGCGTTTGTACAAATGAAATTTTTTATGTAGGATGCCCAATGGCTGTTGAGTGGTGAGCTCGTACCAGCCGAAATCAACCAGCTCACACCAAGTCAGTTCGTGGTCTACAGATTCGGAGTTTTTGTCGTCAGGATGCTGCAGAACGTGCTGGAGGTAAAAGATGCTTGTTTCTGTTTGTAATGAGTCCGTTTGAAATTCGTATGAAGAAGTTTATATGAACAGCAATCTGCAAATTGGTTTAAACACAAACCGGTTAAACACTCAACCATTTACCAGCAGTTTTCGGGTCCTGTTTTAAATTACGAACCATCATCAATAGTCATAACGCTATCTTTAAGTAAATGTAACATTGTTTAGTTCTTTACCTTTAAGAGTTTTTAACAGCACAGTACAACTGGCAGATTTGTGTGTGCATTCGAATTTGCCTGTTCCCAAAACCTATTTTCTCACCCAAGTAAAAGCGTCGAGAGCTTGTACTTGGAATACATTGTGCTTTATGATGTTACTATTTGCCACAAGTTTTCCTTTTTTCCTTGCATTTCAATGCATTTACTGCATACAAGCTCTCTGGCAGTTTTGTTTTTTAATTAACCTGCTTTTCAAGTACCTGTCTCACTGTTTTACCACCGAAAACATAAATGCTTTATGAAAAAAAACATAGAATTAAAATTGCTATTCGGAAAGAAATATTCCCGTCAGAAAAGATTTTTTTAACCAAAAATTTGGTAATTTTGAAATTTGTCAAAGCGAATCCGTGTGAACTAAGGTCCGTGTTTTGTGTAAGTATTATCCCTCAATCTGCTAAAATTCGCTTAACACACCCATGTGCATTAACTTAGACCGACGAGGTGACTTTGCTGCTTGCCAACAACCTGCCAGCAAACGACTACGAACGAAACGCATTCCGCCAATCGTTCTTCTACCAGCGGTCTCGACGTATGTTGTTCGTACGGGCTGACCGCCTCACATCGGTTGGTGACTTCGTAATGGTGGTCATCCATTGCATGTCACACATCGCTGTGGGTCAACTGGACGACGACTCCGACCCATACTTCCTCCGTGCATTTTACAAGGTCAGTGTCGTTATGTGCTGTACTACATTTATTGCTCCATTCCAGTGGTTTCCGACCTTTTTTAATGCATTCCCCTTTTTGATGCTTACTAGACAAAACGTGCTATAAAGTAATGTTAAAAGGTTTGAAACCACTGGACAACCTAAAAAGAAATACTATAGTTGCAGTATTACGAATACCTTAAAGACGAATTTCCTCGCCTTAACTAACAAAATTCCCCGGAGCCAGTTTGAGCAAAATATTAAAGTTTGACTAATACCAAACGTGCTGCACTGTTTTATAAGTACAGGATGTAGCAGCTATTTAAGTCGGTCTTTGTCTTGCAATAATATAAAACCGGTGTCAGTTTGTAAAACGTTTACAAGGTGTAATAATTGTAAATTGTACAAAATCAGTGATCTTTGAACTAAATCAGACCGAAGCCTGGAGGTTTGGTGAGTTAACCTCGGGGCTTCGACAGCAATCAGGATACACACGATGTATATGTATGTGCTGATTTATTAACTTCAACGTCAGTACAAAATTTGGCGGATCCAGAAAGTTAAAGAACCACTGTTCTGAGTGTTTAGAATCCAAAACCTCTCAGCCATAGTAGCGCAACCCACTTGGATAGCTTCTTCATTTTACAAACGTTCACAGGCCCTCAAAGCGTCATGCGAGGACATGTTCTTCTCACGTGCTCGAGTCGCCAGCCAATCAGCGTCGGGCAAGGGCGGCGCGTTGGACGTGGCACCGCTGGAGACAGCTCAGGGTTTGGAGGCCAAACTGCACGTGCTGGACGATTTGATTGACGTCAACGTTTTCACACCGGTGTCCACAAACTTCACCAAGCAGGTATGTGATTTCACGACGGTGGTTATGTGTCACGCACAAATTTCCACTTACGCGCAATTTAGGTGCGGTTGTCTGAAATAATTAATTAGTATGAGTACGACTCTGCACATACTTATGTGTTATAGCGATCAAGTTACATGTCTTTAAATATCATCACATTTGCAAATTTGCAACTGTGTTTTTTGTTAAGTCCACTTTTCGATTTGCCAGTGAGTTTTAAGGGCGAACCTTGGCAGGTTTGCGCAATTTGGTTTGTTAAGTCGATTTTGTTAAGTCGAGCTGGAGTTCAGTTTGTTGTTCCAGTGTGTCTCCATTTAACCTCTGCGGTCGGTGGGATCGTTGCAACACGTATTGAAACAGGCTCCCAGGCGATAAACCCGCAAACGCGCGGCTCGGACTCCGTGACGGGCGTAAAGTACGAGTGACTTCTGTTAAATAGCGAACTAACCGAATGTGTGACGCAAGCGCATAGCTGACAAGAGGGAAGGTCCTTGCATTTCCAAAGTTTTATTCCATGTCGGCTGAAACATGCCCTTAATGGCCCCGGCCCAGGAATCAAAACAAACACAAGGCACAAGATATTCGGCTTGCGAAGCCCGACCACAACTTGCGTCAAAAGCGAGCAGTCAAAAATTAGTTTTCGAAAATTCGCAATTGGATTTTTCAGTCTCAATAGCGTCTGTTCCTCTACACCCGACAACCAAGGGAGCATTGACGCAAACGGAAACCCGGCTATGTGTGTGCTTTTAAAATTCCAAGGTTGACACCTCCGTCAACCAGCTGTGTAAATTCTCTTGATTCGGGTCATCCTTGGAAAAGTACGGATCCCTTACACTTATTCCAGTAACTCGTAAAGTGATTTATCGGGACTGGTTCCATTGCGTGCTCAGTGGTTTTATCGGGGCGAATAGCGAGTTCCTTTACGTACGTGGACAAATAGTTACCAAACATAACGTGCGCAGTTGAAATACTTTTCCAGTGCCCCCAATATGTGAATCAATGAATTGTTGATTTTTCCACCCACAATATTGATGTGAATTTTCGCCCGTTAAGCAAATCGTCATTGTTTTCCCACAAAAGGCGTCAAGCCTCATTGTGGAAAGTACTTTTATTGAGCTGCACGCATACATCCCTATTGAGCGCAAGATTGGTTACACATTTTCTTGATTGGTACACATCTTGTTTCGACAACTGTTACAAGCCATTACGTCATCCAGCGACCGCCAGTTTTGAATGCTTGGTTATAACTTACTCTCAATTTTAGGCATAAGCATTTGGCATCAATAAATTTGAAGCATTTGTTTATCGCTGCTTTTGACATTTTTATTGGCGCAAGAAAGTTCTAGAGTTCAATTATGGCTCACAAGACGCCTCTTCAAGGCCATTGCAACAAAGATTATAGATCGCGCTTTTTATGGATGGCATACGATTTAACCAACTATAAATTATGCGCGTATTTAATTCTGGTATCTGCCCTTAGGCCTTTCCATGCAGGTCTCCAAAAACAGCACATATATGAATCACAATACACCAGGCCCACAAGAGGCGTATATTCAAGCAATGTCGACTTTTGTAATATTACTTAAACGTTACCGTACCGGCAGTTTTTCACTTCTCGTATACATGATATGTGAACTTTGGAAACAAGCTTGGGTGAAAGTTGAACCACATTCCTGCCTCCGTGTTTTCGACAGATGTCTTTCAAACTCCCATGTTACACTTAATGGACAAAGCATTTTCCCAACACGCAATACTCCCGCTAATTAACAACTACATCTTGTCTTGCAGAGCGTGCGCCACCGCCTTGCGCAATACGGAAAATTCCGGGACGACAACACACTGCGCCATCTGGTGGCATCGAGAGTGAAACCGAGTAGCGATGGCGTGTTTATGGCGACAAGATTGCGTCAGCTACGTAACGCCGATGGTGTCGCGGAAAGGTAAATATTGTGATGTTGGTTACTTTGTAATTGCACTGTAGGAAACTACTTGTGATTGTAATAAGCAAGACCCTGTAACAGACAACGTGCCCATCGTCGATCGCAGTTTTTTTCTGAGTAAAATTTTAGGAAACTATTTAAACGGATTTTGAGTCTGCGGTGATCGGAATGTATTCATAAATAACAATTGTTTAAGGTTTTGATTTGTAAAAGACTTCACATGAAGTTCTAAATCGGCCATTATCCAACTGACATCTTTGCAAACAAAATTTTTACTGGTTTGAATCTGCAGTATACGTGTATACCTATACGGTTGTTGTCTAGATAACACCGGACTCTATGTTCGTAATTACACAGCCTCCCACACTGCTTACTTCAGGGCAGTTTTGAAGCGCCTGCGAGCCAAATCATGCTCGTGCTTCCCACCGCGACTTGGAATATTATCTCTCCGGTCACTATGGTTTTTGTACGTACCCAGGTCACCGATGCCGGTTAACTTGCCCCGGCAGCTGACCGATGCGCGGACCGTCATTCGAAGCCAGGTGGCCAAGCTGCAGGACCGTCTTGATGCTGTCAACCACCAAATTATGAAATGCGTGCAGACGGAAGGCGAACTGGCCGACGATAAGAAGTCAAAAGGTATAGGGTGATGTTTTTTTACAAAAGATACTAAAACGGTCTTTGCTGCTGGTTAGGTAGGGCATTTTGGAACCAAACTGATTTGGCTCGGAAACTAGTAAGACATGCTTGTCTAGGACCAGTAACAACATAGTTCTGTCATAAATTATCAGTTTTTCAAAACAAAAACTTTAGGGCGACATTTGTCGTAGGAATTTTGATCAAAACTTATTTTTGTCGAGATCAGCAACCATTTTTGGCGGTTGGAAGTTTCTAAATTATTTTCAGTTTTCCCAGGTTCAAAAGGTCGTCATTTAGACTAGTGGTGTTTACACTGTGGGTTAACGGCCTAGTAACAGGCAAAAAGTATGTTTGCAATGGGTGTCCTAAAATACCCACCGCTCGTCTTTTAAACAACTTCAGAGAACACTTCGGGCCTGGCGGTTTTTCAATGCGGATCGATCAAATCGCAAATGGCGAAATTTCCAATAACTATTTATACAGTTCCTACGTAACAAACTTATTTTTGCACATGTGAAGCACTGGCTAACAATGTCTTAGGGCCCCATTTTTGGGAATCAGTCGACGTAGGGCCTTGCGTAACTACGTTCTTGTAGATAAAGCAAACAGCGTGTGGGGTAAAAGTTATATATATTCTCTTTTGACATGCCGCCATTCTTGGTACACACGTAATGTAACGACCAACAAAGTCTTCAGATTTTGGGTAGTAGGCGACGTAAGCCCTTTGCGTAACTAAGCCCTTCCGGGAATCGAGCAAACAGCGCATAGAGGAGAAAGTTACTTGTTTATTTTTTACTTTTAACTGGGTTCAAAAGCGACCTTTTTCACATCATTAAAGAGGTTGCGTTGTTTGAAAGACGAGCTGCGCGTATTTTGTGGCCTGTCATGAAATACTTTACGATTTCACGCTGACCAATTCAAACACATAAAATCGACAAAATGAATGTGTATTAATAATACCTAGGTACGCCTTAAGGAGAATTTCTCGTTAACTACGTCACTGCGTAATTCCCCCAAATCTCACGACTGTAGCGCCACGGGTGGGCAGCTTTGACAGAACCGAAATGAGAGCACACGCAAAAACGTTATGTTACTATATCCAAAGGTGTCCCGAAAACAGAACTTTTGAGGTATAGTATATTGACCTTGACTCCTTTGTTGTTTAACCTATGTTAGCAATGTTTTTCATCCATTTAGGGTAAAATACAATAACACGTTATAACGGTGTCAGTGGTTCAAGCATTGCAACTTGATAATGAATTTACGTAGTAGGTCATTACCAGTCTTAACACTTGTTCAGCTAGTTGCTTCAATGTTTCTCTTGATGTTGGGCAAACTGTTTGCGCTGCTGTCAAACGTTAACATGTTTCGTCATCGCCAAGGCGTTCAGTATCAGATTTTTTCTCCCAAACATGATTACCATTTTCAGGCCTTATCACGCTGCGATAAACCCCCCGCCCTCCGGCCTAAAAACTAGGGCACTCTCCGTGGTGATTTAGGTGTTAGAATTAAGACAACGCTATTCTCCCAATTTGTGCTTAAAAAAATTTTTCTTTGCTGAGGCGACATAACTTACCCACTCATTGAACAAGGCCATCGGTCTTACTTTACACTAGGCGGCAAATTTTTGAAAACGTTCTAGATGGATTCTTTTTCTAAAACATTGTGACAAAAGGTTCACTGGTTTGTTTTTTCTCTCAACCCAGACGCACACCAACACCACCAGGTGGCGGAACTGAGCGAGCGGAAGGAACATCTGCTCAGTCAGGCGCGTCACGCACAAACGGAAATTGACAAGAAAAAGCAGCTACTGTCGTAATCGCCCGGGTTTTGGACCATTCCGCAATGTGTGATCTTTCATATATATCGTGTAGTTTCTTTCTGTTAGTCCTAAACACACTTTCTCTGTTCGTGCAGTGCTTGTTTTTCTGTTAGTCAACGAACATTACACACCCTGTAGCTCGGCAGTATGGTGTAATCATTTTTGTGCCCAAATATTTTTGTATGATTGTGCGCCTTACAAGCGACTGTGCAGTCAAAACCGTTGAAATTGAAGCGATTATTCCCACTGTGTTTTCTAATCAAGGTCGCTAATACTGTTGTTCCGCAATCCAAGTAGTAATTTTTCGACTAGGTGCCTTTGCTATGCTGTTGCACTTTCGATTATCTGTAATAATCATCATTCCGTACACATTATCTTCACGTTTGCACCCTTCTTATCGTGTATAGTTTAGAGATACTCACTGTCGCCGTAAAGCCAATATTATCACTGTTCAATGACCAACTGTAAATGTATGTTTGTATTGCGTAGCGTTTTTTCTAGAATAAAGCAGTTCCTTTCAAAAAGCAGGTGTTTACTAAATTCTAGCTGGGTTCGTTTATTTGTTTTTAAAAGGGATCAGGAAATTTTAGGAGTAGTTTATAACTATGTCTAAGATCAATATAGGGTAGGAGGGCCAATGCAGCCATTTTTGCCGGCAATACATTTTAAACTTAAAACGTTTCAATAGAAACCCCTTCTTCCGCCGTCTTCAAGTTAAAATCCAACCTATACAACCACATTACAAAACTATGTTTGTTCCGACTGGGCCCAGAGAAACATCCACGATGCAGCATTTAATTTCCCGGCAGCCACATAACTGAGATCATATTTTTCTTTACCTGATAGTCGAATTCCAGCTTTGCCGACCGGACAAAACTGACCCAAGGCAGTGAAGTATCCTCCAGTCAGTTATTCGCCGAATTTTATGACTCACTTGCCACTATCTCACGTTGGCGACCAACTTCTACCTTCTACAGTTCTTACAATAGCGCGTCAAATTACAAGGGTACACTTGGATGACTTCTGGCGAGGCGCAGTATCTTTTTCCAAGAGTTTCGTGTTATTTCTCCACACAAGCAATATTTTGGGTTTGGGGATCCATTCAACCTGTCGATTTGATTAATAGACAACACAGGGAGAATGCAACCGCAAGGTGCTTTGGTTTCAAGCACGTCCTACGTTAAAGTCAGGACGCCGATATCCGCAAGCAAAAGCTATGACTAATTTCAACAAAGACAACAAAGAGTGGCTTTGCATTCCAACGAAACCATTTGAACTTGAAAAATCGAGGACAGTGGCGACGGAAACGTTTAAAAGAAATACAGGACTGGAACATTAACGGGATCACGCATTACGTCACTCTAAGGGAGAAATTAAGGCTAAAATATTCTTACACACAAAGTTAGAACGCGGTCACATGTAAAAATGACTGCATATATGACCTATATGTTACCCTGCAATAAACCCAGGCTCAGTGAAAATCTGATCACCAAGGTATGTGAAGGAAAACTCTCGTTGCATTTTCCGGAAAATTTTTGTCACAGGTACACAAGTGATGCAACAAAGAGGATTCAATATGCAAATCAAAAAGCAGGAAAACAAATCCCTTCCCGGAATAACGCTGACCTGCAAGGGCTGATCTGCTAATAGGAAAGTGGAAACAGTTAAGCCATATGGCCCTTACCAATATTTATGAGGCACAAGTAACGACTCCCTTGATTCTCTTTCCCCAAATTATGTTTTTTCTCCAGCTAATCCGGTGAGTTGAAAGGGGTAAGCGCCCTTCCCGGCGATAGCGTTTTTGCTTGACGGCTGCCGATATCATTACAAATCAGATTGTCAACATTCGGCCGAATACCAGGCGGCGAAGTCTGCAAACAAACATAGGCGCCTTAGTGTCCAAAACGTTGCCGAAATTCAATGGAACCAGGTTCCAACGAACGTCAAAATGTGCGATGTGGCCTGGTTTTCATACGTCAGCCTACGTAAAACTCGGGAAGAGTTTTAAATTTCGTTTATTTTCGCCAAAGCAGGAATTTCCAAACTACGGCGAAACAATTGATCACCTTACGTCATGAAGCGTTAAAAACCGCCGTTGATAAAACCAAGACGTTGATAAAATACAATGCTCGTTAACGTTTTGAAATGCCTGTTGGGAGAAGCATTAAAAAGGTGATAGAACCTAATAAATGAATAAGGGGTGAGGTCGAAAGTACATTGCACTGACCACAAATCCATAAGAGAAGTCATCTGAAACTTTAAAACTATACATAGCCTATGTGGTGTTTTGGAAAAATTATGTTACACGAGTTTTGTACTAATATGGAAAAGTGTTTTAGCATCATAGGAGCCCTCAGCGGGGGCCACAGTTTAAATGTTGCACAAGTTTCGGTGTTTTGCAAATATCACGCTTGACTCTGTATAAAATTAGATCGAATTTTAAAATAGAACTTTGGTTACCCACAAATTTATTTTTATTCACTACGACCCATTGTTGCCGACGAAAAGTTTCTGAAGGCGACGGTCCCATAAAAAAGGCCATGCGTGGACTACTGTTTGCTGTTGTGACTCATAGTTACGTTACCGAACTACGTAACCATTTCTCCACACACGGAAATACCTCACGCGTTCGATCCATCTCCAGCCCCCATTTCCCACGCCTGGCCGAGGGCCAAGAATGTCCAAATTGCCGAATCAGCAGAATATCTTCTGGCTAACTGATGATTGACAAACGAATGGTCTCTGCGAAGATTTGCATTTTTGCCTTCTGCAGGAAATCCATTTTTAGTCTAATCGAACCATCTGTTTATATAATCGAACCAAAATACTACACAACAAAAAGTACGCACATACTTTTTAAGAGCCGTTGTTGCCATTTATAAACTTTTCACAAGGTTAGTAACATTTCGTGAAGTGGTATTGGCAAAGGCATTCCTTTCAATACGTTGTAATATCGTGACACAGCAGTCAACCATGAGATTTTTGTTTGTTTAGGGCCCATGCCGTCAAGGACAGGGCTTGGACAAAAATGGCGGCCCTGCTTTCCACGCAGTGCCATCAACGCATCTGTTCCAACCAAAACCTATCAAAACAGCACAAATTAAGCACATTTTTTTTGTAAAATGTTAATGTCAGAAGCTTTGCAAACAATAACAACAACATCCTCAATGTGAAGATTGAAAAATTAAGGTGTAAATCAGTGCATTTAGGAAAATATCCATGTGTAGGATGATGAAGTTTTAATCCTACTGTAAGTGTGCACGTGCGAAGCGACGCAGTGTATATTTGTTTTTGTTAATTTAGTAGCTTTTACAGACACTTTTTGCAAATACAGGCTACAATTATATTGCAAAGTCGGTTTTTCGAAAACAAGGCCCTAAACAAGTTAATTCTTACCTCACATCACATTGCTGTTTGTCAAGTAATTTTGAAGAAAAAACGAAACATGTACACTGTTGTCGATGACAAAAAAGTCCAAATGCAATGAAAAACAAATTACCGTAGTAAACAACAACCAAAAATAAATATCTTGTAACAAGAAACACATCAGACAACACATATTTACCTACAATTAACCGAAATACTGTTTTACAATCATAAAAAAAACACCCGACACACGTCTTTTAAATATTTTTTACAAAAAAATTAATATTAAAACGCATACTTACCATATTTTTGCTTAAAGGACAAGTGAATAAAGCAGCTGGTCTTCTGCAAAACATTAGCAGCTTGTTTTCATTTGCAATGGCCTCATTGCGGTAAAAAAGTTAAAACTGCATTCTTGGTCGACTGCTACATGAATTTGGAGACCAACGCACTGTGATTCATTTCCATCCGAAAAGCACTTCAACCCTGTTTGTTAATGCAGAATAATTGTTAGTAGTTTGAATGAGTTTCAGTGGGAACCAGAACGCAACAATGCCCTGCTGTCAAAATGGTGTATTGTTACAAAACAGAATCACTACACACGGAGTCAATTGGCTGAAAAATGCGTTTGTGCAGCTAGTGAGTCATTGGCAAATTGAGGCGCTGAAGATCAACCAAGGTTAAAGTTCTGTCATGGGAAACTGTAAAAGGTATGTTGGACTGATTTTTTATGTAACTTTACATGCGGTCATTTACATAAAAGGGAGGAAAACGTATACGATCACGCAGAAGCAGGTTTTTTTGACCCACATCTTTAGGTTGCCGGTTACAAAATTTCCTTCTGTGGGTTTACATGTCAGCGTCTTGGATTAAACTTTCTCCGCAGAGCTTATGTAGTCGTAAATGGCGTGCCCGGAACAGGCTGCAGACATAAGTTTAAGTCTCACCACGGGCTCAATCTACGCCTTTTGCATTAGAACAACAAAGGGTCTCAAGAAATCGACTAGGCGTGCTGTATGCTGGGTATCATGATTGTTTTTAGGGCCTAAATTGGAATTAAACATGCGCTTACCTAAGTATTTTACCAGGTAAAACCATCGATACATAATGCATGGAGAAGTACACGTTTGCGTCAGAATTGGGCAAACGAAGTGGCATAACTTCTCTTTTGCAGCACCCAACTTTTTTCTTTGCAGTGTATAAGGAATTCAGTTTTCAACTGACACCATCAGTCAGAACAGTTTCGGTCAAAGGGTAGGATTTCAAAAACTGTAAATTAGCGGTTCGCAACCTGGGGCCGCGAAGTGTTATGAGGCGCCCAGTATAGATTTCGATTTTTCTTGTCGTCTTATATTTAAGCCAACACGATTCATCAGTCGAATAATGCGACAGTACCCACTTTGTTTTATCGCTCACAGACTGTTAGGCTTTACAAACGATGGAGTTAAATTTTTGTTTTACATACCATCTCAGAAAAAAGACAAACTGAGAGTTTCGTTTGTAATGGATGTAAAATTGGATTTATGGGTGATTACAAAAAAAATAATACGAACGCGTGTGTAACTACCAGGAACATATCATTCCGATGATTACCTGATGGTAACAACTTGCATCCCTTACTTGCGTGGGAGTGCGCTGATATCTTCGCCTTTTTTGCAAGCAAACTCTTATTTCGGGCTCCAAGATCGACCTGAAAATAACAGAATCGTAACAATGTTGTGAAAAACAGCACGACACCAGTTATGCTTGTCGAATGTGGATTAAAAATGTCACAAATTGAATTATATTCTTATTTAAAAAAAAAACAGCGGTGTCGCTAGAGGGTAGCATCAATTTTTTAACGCCCACTGTTTTTTACTTACAAAACATGCATTTTCCGACCAGATCTTATCACCAGCCAAACGATGTTCGCGGCTGGTTCTATTCTTTACGTCTAAATCGATACCGCATCCAGTCACTTAGTCTGTGACCCGACGATAATATGCGTGCAATATACGCAATGTTCCTTGCGGTTCACAGGTCACCGCCGCCTCGCATTTCAAAACAACATGCCAGTCGGTGCACATGGTTTGACACCTTTTTCGCGCTATGCCGGACAGGAATCGATATAAGGGAGTACCGGACAAGGTGTGCATCAAAAGTTGTCAGAGTAGTGACAAGGAAAACGACTCGAAAATGACTAGATGTCATTCGCAACTTTTGTACAGTAAACTTAACGAGTCAGTGCCTTTCAGGAAGTGGGAGCAAAATAAGATGCGCAATTAACAATGTTGAAAGCAAAGAAAATAATTTAATTTTGTGTCTGGATTTAGGATGTTATGTTTCTTCACCCGTCAAAAAGTTTGCTTGCGTTTGGGCGAGAACGTGGGGAGAACTGGTCATTGGAAGTAAATTGCCTGCAAAATTCAAGCATCGCTCGAAAACTAATTATTCTCGGGTTTATTATATATCTGATGAAAGCCAAGTAATAATTCATTTCAAATTGCTTCTGCAAAAGCATCTTCAAATTTGGTCATTGCCGATTTTAAATTTGCTTTACATATAGAACATGAATTAGCCGACGAATCGCTTCTTTCTGAGTCTATGCGTTTGGTAAAAATAAATATGTTTAAAGCGCGTCTGGCGTGCTAGAGAATACTGTGCCAAGCAGTGCGGTTTGTTTTGTTATGCCTTGATGAAACTTGACAGATGTAGGTGCGAAAGGAAGCGGGGCGTAACCAGGCCAAAGCTACCACTTACACTATAAGGTTCGGCGCTCTTGTGCATTTGTTCGTGCAGCTGGGGTTACGTTTTTGGCAGACGTCGCAGCTCCCGCAGTACGTGGATGCGCACGCCCCCTCAGGCTTTTGCGTGAATTCGCAACGGCGGGCGTTGGGGCATGATATGTCGTCTACGTTGGTACGTAATACCCCGCTGCTTGCAAGAAGCGTGACGTGGTATGTGAACTACGGGTGGGGGTATATAAACCCTTGATTTGGGTTTGACATTGCGGTATTTGGCCGTCTGACAGATTTAACCGTTTTTCAGCTCTCCAGGTCGATTTTGCATGTACTTTGTGTTAATTGTGCTACTAGTGTATGTGATCAACGTAATATTTAACAGGACTGCGAGTAACATGGTTCTGGTCGATGGTCTCATTTTATCACTTCTGTCCTAGCGAATCAGCATGTGATGTGAACTCGCTCCCTCGTGCGTTTAAAACAAAGGTCCGTTAGCCATAGTTTGCCGCTGTTGTAATCAATGTATCGAAACCCGAGCCAAAATGATAGCGGGTAATTCTTTTCGCCATGTAAACTCGCGTCTCTGGCGTCAGACAAGCCTGGACTGTTTCTCAACCCAAAGCCAGCCAAGCGTGACAGCCTTTTTCGCGACGCCTGAAAGGCGAAAGTCCTGGTCGCTTAACGTCTGGCTCAGGTGCGCGCATTTCACTAGTTCTGCTAAGCGTTGCGATTAGTTTCGGCCGGTAAGCATTTGGAAACATGAAGAGCAACGGCAACGGCGTTTCACGACGTCTACGCAGGAGGCTACTGCGTCTGAGTCATCTCATTCAGAGGCTATAAAAAGATTTATATTGGACGACGCTTTAGTATAAAACTGGGAGAGCGAGTGGCTATGGACAGTAGTTGATAAGAGACCAAACCCCGAGCACACAAGAACCATGTTACTCGACACTTTATTCTTGCTCTTGCTTTGCCGATTCGGCACCTACAGTCAGCCAGCACGTAGAAGAAAATCAAATTGTGGAATGGCACTATTGCTATGTAAATTCGGGCTGTTGTTATTAAGCTGCAGGTTGGTGCAGTCAGCTGCCCTACCCCAGGGCGCCGAAAGTTTATCGTCAGCCGTCGCTTCCGAGGCGTCCTCGATGCCAGGCGAGCGTGTGAGAACCAGGTCGCTACTCAGGCGAATAGCCTGCGCCTTTGACGACTGCAACGGAAAGACTCGAAAACCGAGGGACATTCCGTTCACCGCCATGCAGCAGGACGACATTACCGAACGTCTGAGGGCAGAGATCATCAGCCAGGTTAACTTTCGCAAATTGTNGCACTGTCACGCGTGTTAGTGTTGATTGCGTTCCTCGGTGATACGTTTGCCACATGCACTACCGTATGCTACTGTTTTTTGCCTATCGTCATCACTGTGCGTATACGTTGTGTTAGGCGTGATGGCGTAACCCAATGCGCCCCCACTCCCTGATAGCGACTATATTACGTTACTCTTTGCTGCCCGCTGTGCTTTCAAACGCTGCTGTGTTTTTCACTTGCCATTTCTTGTGTGTTGCGATAAACCTATTTACCTTTGTGTAGCACGAGTACACATGCCCTGTTGCCAAATCTCTTTCAGGCACCGAGGTCGAATTTGTTTACACTGCACGTGCCCTGTGTTGTGCGACCGCCCTCTCGTTTCACCAAAGTCTCTCGTTTTTTATTAGTACTGTCAAAATGCACTTGTTCGCTGTTACACGTTTTTTACTACGCGCTCTACAAATGGTTCAACAAGAGTTTATATATTCCATACCTACAAGGTCTGTTTGTAACTTGAGCAGTGCTACAGGTTCGGGCAGGTTAGAGCTGGGCATTCAGCGGGACAGCAGGCCGTCAGCAGATCAAGTAATGACAGATTGCTCGCGTTGCGTAAGTTCGAAAATTCTTCGGAATGCTCCTATTTTTAACCGCTGTTTGTGCGACCGAATGGACACAAATAAACAGGGATCGGTGCGAGGTTTCGGGGACACCTTCCATCAACCCAATTTAGAAAAAGATTCCAGTAAATGCAGTCGGTCAAAAGGAAGATTAAGGCTAAATTCGGGAGACTGCCCTTAACCTAAAAACGACCCAGGCAGAACGAAAAACGAGATGCTGTCCATTAACAAACCACGAATACACATTTACAAAGATTTCGACAATCGCTGTTGTCAATATCAGTGCATAGTTATGTTCCATTTAGGCTACCCTTCAGGTCCGTACCTTGTGTTTTAAAGCAAGAATGTTTTGATAGTTGAACAAGCCCTTTATGCGCCTTAGTTGAAATCACGTTTGCTCAAATTTTATTGAGTTTCGATTTACCCAATAGGCAATCAATGTATCAAAATGAAGCCACAAGTACTGAACTATAACAATCGGAAATGACTTTGGCGCAATGCAGTCTCCCGTCTCCTGGCATGAAAAGGTGGATTCCACACTTTAACCTACGTCAGAATGACGTCAAAGTACTGGTTTTGCAACAACGAAGCATTCGGCGGACAGCCCTCAATCGACATGCTTGCCCAAACAAAACCGTTTCTTAATTTTGGAATGACAGTCGTTGATCAACTTCTTTTTGATAGCTGAGTCAAGCTCGTCAATTTTTCTGCCAAATTGAGTAAAACTTGAGTGACATTACATTGCCATTTTCAAAAATTTGTTAGATTTGGTCATTGCCTCCTGACTCGAGTGAAGACAAATGAATCGAGCGATTTGATGAGAAATGTATTGTAGGCTGCCCATTATAGGCAAAGGGTAAACATAACCTTCAATCGGAACAACACAAAACCATACGAAACAAGAAAGCAGTTACCATTTTTAGCGCTGCAGTTTTGCATGCAACCGACGCGGTCGTCGCATTTTTCCAGACGACTGTCAGATTTCGTTTCAGCTTTTTTCACGCCATTTGCGTAAACGCGCGCGTGCGTTCCAAAACAAATGGATTTGCACTGCCCGAAACGAGGCGAATTACTTCCGGCAAAGCTTAATAACGATATGCAGCAGACGCGAAGGCTTTTTGCTTTTATGTCGCATCAACAATAATACCGCAACCGTTGGCACGTTTTACAAATCCTGCCCTGATTACTTGCTGGGGTCGAATTTAGCCACATGACCGCCGGACATCATGGTATGGGGAAGCATTCCCAAAGGACAAATCTTAAGCCACAGTCAAAACCGCAGTTCAAAAACGCGGAACGGCTCAAGTAAATTTGTGCGGTCTG